>CAUYON010136580.1:0-56772 GCA_963573935.1 Arctocebus calabarensis | reverse complement strand
TATGATTCTCTCAATTGATGCAGAAAAAGCTTTTGACAATATCCAGCATCCCTTCATGATCAGAACACTTTAAAAAATTGGTATAGAAGGGACATTTCTTAAACTGATAGAGGCCATCTACAGCAAACCCACAGCCAATATCGTATTGAATAGAGTTAAATTGAAACCATTTCCACTTAGATCAGGAACCAGGCAAGGTTGCCCATTGCCTCCTCTGCTCTTCAACATCTTAATGGAAGTTTTAGCCATTGCAATCAGGGAAGAAAAGGAGATCAAGGATATCCGCATAGGGTCAGAAGAGATCAAACTTTCACTCTTCGCAGATGATATGATCGTATATCTGGAAAACACCAGGGATTCTACTACAAAACTTTTAGAAGCGATCAAGGAATACAGCAGTGTCTCAGGCTACAAAATCAACACCCATAAATCTGTAGACTTTATATATAGCAACAATAGCCAAGCCGAAAAAACAGTCAAGGACTCTATTCCTTTCACAGTAGTCCCAAAGAAGATGAAATACTTGGGAGTTTACCTAACAAAGGATGTGAAAGATCTCTATAAAGAGAACTATGAAACTTTAAGAAAAGAAATAGGTGAAAATATTACCAAATGAAAAAACATACCAAGCTCGTGGCTGAGAAGAATCAACATTGTTAAAATGTCTATACTTACCCAAAGGAATATATAATTTTAATGCAATTCCTATTAAAGCTCCATTGTCATATTTTAAAGATCTCAAAAAAATAATACTTCATTTTATATGGAATCAGAAAAAAAACCTTGAATAGCCAAGACATTACTCAGAAATAAAAACAAAGCAGGAGGAATCACCCTATCAGACCTGAGACTCTACTATAAATTGATAGCTATCAAAACAGCATGGTACTGGTACAAAAACAGAGAGGTAGATGTTTGGAACAGAATAGAGAACCAAGAGATGAATCCAGCTACTTACCGTACTTCATCTTTGACAAGCCAATTAAAAACATTTAGTGGGGAAAAGACTCCCTATTTAACAAATGGTGTTGGGCGAACTGGCTAGCGACCTGTAGAAGACTAAAACTAGACCCACACCTCTCACCATTAACTAAGGTAGACTCTCACTGGATTAAAGATTTAAATTTAAGACATGAAACTATCAAAATATTAGAAGAAAGTGCAGGGAAAACTCTTGAAGGAATTGGCTTGGGTGAATATTTTATGAGATGGACTCCCCAGGCAATTGAAGCAGTATCAAAAATACACTACTAGGACCTGATCAAACTAAAAAGCTTCTGTACAGCCACGAACATAGTAAATATAGCAAGCAGACAGCCCTCAGAATAGGAGAAAATATTTGCAGGTTATGCCTCCGACAAAGGTTTAATACCAGAATCCACAGAGAACTCAAACGTATTAGCAAGAAAAGAACAAGTGATCCCATCTCAGGGTGGGAAAAGGACTTGAAGAGAAACTTCTCTAAAGAAGACAGATGCATGGCCTACAGACACATGAAAAAATGCTCACCATCCTTAATCATCAGAAAAATGCAAATCAAAAATACTTTGAGATATCACCTAACTCCAGTAAGATTAGCTCACATGACAAAATCCCAAAACCAGAGATGCTGGTGTGGAGAAAAGGGAACACTTCTACACTGCTGGTGGGAATGCACACTAATACGTTCCTTTTGGAAGGATGTTTGGAGAGTACTCAGACATCTAAAAATAGACGTGCCATTCAATCCTATAATTCTTTTACTAGTTATATACCCAGAAGACCAAAAATCACATTATAACAAAGACATCTGTACCAGAATGTTTATTGCAGCCCAATTCATAATTGCTAAGTCATGGAAGAAGCCCAAGTGCCCACTGACCTCCGAATGGATTAATCAATTGTGGTACATGTATACCATGGAATACTATGCAGCCTTAAAGAAAGATGGACTAGCTCCATGGATGGAGCTGAAACATATTCTTCTTAGCAAAGTATCTCCAGAATGGAAGAAAAAGTATCCAATGTACTCAGCCCTACTATGAAGCTAATTTAAAGTTTTCATATGAAGGCTATAACCCAACTATAGCACAAGAATATGGTAAGGGAGGGAGGGTAATTGGTGGGGCCACAACTATGGTGCATCTTAGAAGGGTACAGGTGAAACTTACTAAATGCACAATACAAACGTCTTCAAACAATAACTAAGTAAATGCCACGAAGGGTATGCTAAATAGTTTGATGAAAACGTTTCAGATTGTATATGAAACCAGCACATTGTACCCCTTGATTGCGCTAATGTACGCAGCTATGATTTAATAAAAAATAAAAGAGAAACTATCTACCAAAAAAAATCAAATAACAGAACAAAAACATCAGGATTCAATCTAGGAACTTTGGAAAAGTTTCCTTTTAGGTGTCTGCACATACTGGGTCCTGCACTCACTGTAATTGTCCTCAGCAAGACTTGAAGCTCTAAAGAGATGTGTTATTTTATTTTATTTATCTATTTATTTTTATTTTAGTTTTTTGAGACAGAGTTTCACTATGTCACCCTCGGTAGAGTGCCATGGCGTCACAGCTCACAGCAACCTCAAACTCTTAGGCTTAAGGGATTCTCTTGCCTCAGCCTCCCAAGTAGCTGGGACTATAGGCGCCCAGCTATTTTTGTTGTTGTTGCAGTTGTTTAGCTGGCTGGGGCCGGGTTCAAACCCACCACCCTTGGTGTATGTGGCTGGCACCACTGTGTTATGGGCACCAAACCAAGAAATGTATTATTTTAAGCATTTCTTTCTCTCCTTTCTTTCTTCCTTCCCTTCCTTTCTCTTCTTCCCCTCCCTTCCTTCCTTTCTTCTTTCTACCTCTTTCTTTTTCCTTTCCTTTCCTTTCCTTTTCTTTGTTTCTTTCTTTCTTTTTCTTTTTTTTTGACAGTCTCACTTTGTTGCCCTGGGTAGAGTGCCATAACATCACAGCTCACAGCAACCTCAAACTCTTAGGCTCAAGTGATCCTCTTGCCTCAGCCTCCCGAGTAGCTGGGACTCCAGGTGTCCGCCACAGCACACACATATTTTTTTTTAGAGACAGGTTCTCACTTTTGCTCAGGCTGGTCTAAAACTCCTGATCTCAAGCAATCCACCCACGTTGGCCTGCCAGGGTGCTGAGATTACAGGTGTGAGGCACCGAGCCCACCTAGCCATATTTTTAGTTAACAATATTTAACAGGTTATTTTAACTTCATGGAAAACACGTAAAATAGTTCAGCGGATTTTTCATGTAAGCCTGGGGAAATTTATTTAAATGGGCAAATATGCCTCATCCCTATTGTGTCCTGGAATTACTTTTAAGTAAGTTCATTCTTCAAAACAAAGAGTATCAAAATCAAAGATTTTCATGAGAACAAACTTAGACGTGGTAAGTGATCATGAAGGGTGGAGTGAATGGCTAAGACTCAGTTGTCTCCGTTTTCTCTGAGCCTGGAATTATCAACTTCAAGATTTATGGATAAACAAACCGTAGTTTTTTTGTTTTTTTTTGAGACAGAGCCTCAAGTTGTCACCCTGGATAGAGTGCCGTGGCATCACAGTTCACAGCAACCTCCAATTCCTGGGCTCACTCAATTCTCCTGCCTCAGCCTCCCAAGTAGCTGGGACTGCAGGCGCCCGCCACAACACCTGGTCATTTTTTTGGTTGTAGCTGTCATTGTTGTCTGGCGGGCCCGTGCTGGATTTGAACCCGCCAGCTCGGGTGTATGTGGCTGGTGCCTTAGCCCGTTGAGCCACAGGCGCTGAGCCCAAATCATAGTTTTTAATCCTCAAATCTTTCTTTCATCCAATCACTCATCATTAACTAGCTCTATGTATATAGCAAGGGCACATGCTTTTGGCTCCCTACATCTGTGGCTTCTGTGTCCATGGGTTCAGCCAACAGCCTACAAAAAACATTTTTTAATAAAATGGATGGTTTCATCCGTACTGAATATGTATAGGCTTTTTTTTTCTTGTCATTATCCCCCTAAACAATATAGGATAACAACCATTTATCAGTATTCACATTGCATTAGGTATTATGAATAACCAACAGAAAATTTAAAGTATCTGGGAAATGTGCCTAAGTTATATGCAAACACTATGCCATTTTATAAAAGGATCTGTGGATCTGGTACCACAGGAATCCCTCAACCAGTCCCCAAATTACAGGGGGACTGGTTCAGGGATCCAGGAACCAGGGGAAACTGGTTCAGGGTCGCTCTGGTGACCAGGTGGTGACAGGAGCACAAAGACCAGCTGCAGAACTAATGGAAGGCCAGGCATAGTCACCCAACTAACAGGTTAAGACACTCCAGATGCTGTGTATGACCAGCTAGATAGCCTAAAACTGGTCCGTGGACTCCAACATCTGAGTGGTAGGTAGGCCCCTGGCCTGTTATGCACTGTTTTGGGGTCTTACAGAAAGCTGAGTGTTTTAAAATTTAGGTTAGGCTGGGCACGGTGGCTCACACCTGTAATCTTAGCACTCTGGAGGGCGAAGGTGAGTGGATCACCTGAGCTCAGGAGTTCAAGACCAGCCTGAGCAAGAGTGAGACACCATTTCTACTGAAAAATAGAATAACTAGCTGGGTATGGTGAGGAGGGAGGCGCCTGTAGTCCCAGCTAGCCTGGAGGCTTAGGCAGGAGGATTGCTTGAGACCAAGAGTTTGAGGTTGCTGGGAGCTGACACCACAGCACTCTACCCAGGACAACAGAGTGAGATTCTGTCTCAAAAAATAAAAAAAAGAAAGAAAATAATAATTTAGGGCTGGGCACTCCTAGAACAATGGTTAGAGTGCTGGCCCTATGTACTAGGGATGGCGGGTTTGAACCTGGCCCAGGCCAGCTAAACGAAAAAGAAAAAAATTAGGTTAATTAATAAGAAGAAACTAGCATTGGCTCAGCGCCTGTGGCTCAACGGGCTAAAGCGCCAGCCACGTACTCCTGAGCTGGCGGGTTCGAATCCAGCCCTGGCCTGCCGAACAACAATGACGGCTGCAACCAAAAAATGGCCGGGCGTTGTGGCAGGCTCCTGTAGTCCCAGCTACTTGGGAGGCGAAGGTAAGAGACTCGCTTGAGCCTAAGAATTGGAGGTTGCTATGAGCTATGATGCCACAGCACTCTATCCAGGGTGACAGCTGGAGGCTCTGTCTCAAAAAAACAAAACAAAACCATGAAACAGTAAAACAGAAAGTGTCAAGGTGCATTCCTGGTCCTTTGTGAAAGTCTTCTTTCACATGCGTGTATATGGATATGTGTGTGTGGGGGGGGTCCCCATGTAAAATGTGGCTCTTACTATGGATCATAGCTGAATGACTCTGAAGCCGTTAAAGGATGAGGCAGAGGACACAGTCCCCACAGTGTGTCCTGGGCTCTGACACAGACTCAGAGAAAAGTGGAGCAGAACTTTTGGGCAGGATCTCAGATCTCACCTGGGGCTCATCACAAGCTGACGTGGACAGCGTGCTCCCAGGCCTCTGACCCACATCCATCCTTTTGGTGCATGTGGGGATTTCTAACCCCACAAGCAGGTGCCCTGTTTCTGCCTTCATCCCACCAAAGGGGGAAGCTGACACGGGCAGGATCCCACTGCTGGTTATTGGAGGCATGTTCGAGGCTGCCATTGCCTGCTCTGATGAGAACCTCCTCTCCTCTGACCCTCCTGGAGCGGTCTGAGGTGCTGCCGACTATGTGGCCACAGTGACATTGCCCAGCGCTGTCATCATCTGAGCATGTCTACATGCTGCCTGCTGTACGCTGGGGCTTCGCTCACCATTTCATACACATCTGTCCCATGAAAGTGATTGTCCTTACAAACAACGTAAATGCTGAATCTATTGTAGTGTCACCTGTCAAAAACAGACGTCATAAGCCACTGAATTGGTTTCACAGCCATTAAAGGGCATAACTCAGTCTGAAATTATTCTTGAGTGGATATTTTCCAAGAGTTAAAATACATGTGAAGGGGCTGAAGCAGCATATGTTAAAGTTGGTATCATATTAAGTGGTGGCCTCCATGCTCTGCAAGTTATAGTTGGACTGGCGTATTTGCACTAGTGGTGACCTCCACAACACTGCACACCAGGACAAGCTCTTTGTAGCTTATGAAAGGGTTCCAATATGTTTTCATATCTCACATACTCTTCACAATAATGTAGCACTTTCATCATTATGATCCTTGTTTTGAAGCTGAGTTAACAGGTTCAGAGAAGCTAAGTGACCTTCTCAATGTTATTCAAGTGAAAGAGAATGAGGATTTTTGACCCAATATTGTGTTTCTTTCTTTTTTTTTTATAATTTGTTTCTTGTTTTCTGATTGCAAAAATAACATACGTTCATTTAAAAATACTCAAAATTATTAGAAAAAAATTATTTTCTTAGTGATAAGATAATTCATTTTAATACTTCTGGGTATTTCCTATTCCCTGGAGGTATTTCTGAATTTTGCTTTCATAAAAACAGGAAGGCCTTTGGTAGCCCACATAAGGGTAGGAGAAGCAGCAACCTCTTCAAGGTGGGGTGGGTCCCCCCAACCTGCTGGAGCCCCCTGCATCTGCCACCAGGAGTGCCATCCACCAGCCAGCTGGCCTCTTTGTTGTGAGCACAGGTGGAAGATCCATCCACACAGAACAAAGTAGGGGGCGGTGGGAAAGACAGGAGTAGATTCCAAAGTTTCTGGATGCCACAGGTTCAAAATGGACAAAAAATAAGAGATTTTCTAACTAGAACTACTGTAACACCAAGCTGAGAGAAAGGTGGGGCTGATGAAGCAGGCAGGGAGGTGTGGCATCTAGGACAAAGTTAAGTCAGGACTCAAACCAGAATTCCAGCTCCTGCTGTCTGTACAGACTACAAATTAAATCCTGTCTCCTTGACTATAATGACCTTATTTATATTTCTTTGTTTATGCTTAAATTTATATGACATGCTTTTTGATATGAGTCTACAATAAAGTAACCTTTGATTGGGGCTCAATAATCACTTGATTTTATATATACAGTATAAGTATGTTTCATGTGTGTTTTATTTAAATTTATAATATGCATAAAGAAGTGGAATTGAGTTAAAACCATGAAACCAATTAATTTTTCTTAGTAGTCTCTGAGTGAGATTTACACCTATTCACACTCAATGTGTATTAGGCATTTAGTGTATTTTAGATTATACAATATACATTACATATTAATTAGCAATAAAAATTATAACTTAACTGTTATTATTTTTACTGCTACTTAATATGTAATGTATATTGCACCATTTAAAACTGGAGAGCTGTAACAGCTTTACCACAATGGTGTCAGACCATCAGGACTATGGGCTTCCTGCCTGTCGCCCCCAGGGTCACGCCTCCTTCTCTGCAGGCCTCCCGCACAGCCCTTTAGGACAAGGTGTGTCCCCCACACTTCACTTTTTTTCCTGCTCCTACTTCTCCACAGCACCTACCACCTTCACCCACACAAACACTTTGTTCATTTATTTTATTCTTCCTCTAAACACGGACACGCTCCAATGGGCAGGAAGTTCTTGGTTGATGTTCTTGAGACACAGGCCCTCAGAGGGGCAAGGGCATGTTGAGGGTGCTGCCATCACTGCTTTGGAAAGGCAAAGGGGACAAAGTAACTTCTGTGGATCTGCTGCCCTGTGGCCTTCTTCTGGAATTATTACCTGTGTAAAGAAACGTGTTGGAGTGTCCTCCCACGACGACATCCACACCCTTCACTTTCTGAGCGATAAGTTTATCCATTTCAAACCCAGAGTGCCCCAGGGCAATGATTTTGTTTACATTCAGAGTTTTTAGCTTATCTACTTCAGGTTGTAAGGCAGTGATTTCATCCTCAAATACTAAATTCGTTCCTAAGGGACAAAATACATAAAATGGGCATTTATTAACAACAATTTTTCTTATATTGCTTATTATACATAATAACATCCCAAAGTCTTAAGTTAGTAAAAACAAAATATATTCATATGTTAAATACAAAGCCCCTAAATAAAAATTCAAATCAACATCTTCAATTACATTCAGTTTACATTCTACACACCAATGCCGAGCACATAAGCACAATGGCCACTTAAGCACATAAGTACAATGACCAAACAGCACTAGTGATTCCAAGGTGTTGGTTGAAAATGCGGAATGACTTAAAACTTTCAGCATTGGTTCCTGAGTGCCAGTTTCCCATGGAAGATGGTACCTGTGTGTTGTTCACTCTGAATTAATGCCACACTGCAGAGTTACTGAGCTCCGTGCCGAGCAGGGGCCTCGTCTAAATGCTGCTGGCACCAGATATTAGCATAGTCTTCACTGGCTGCTCACTGTACCCCCTCCATGGGATAAAGACACTGCTGGTGCCACTGGTGAGCTTAGGTCGAAGGTCCAACACGCACGCAGCAGGTGCCTGCACTCACGATGCTTTCCTGCCAACTGCCAGGCTCTGCCACAAAGGCATCCTTGATTCATCTGGACTCACCGTGCTGACTTGGAAATGCCAAGAGGGACAGTATCTCAGTAAGAACCTTCAAAATGTAGGAGTCTGTAAACTCTAGTTTGAAAAGTACTGATCTCTTCAAAGAGCAACATCATTATTGAAAATGCAGCCCTGGTCACACTGGGATGTTTAGGCAACTGTCCTCAGTGAGGACTCTCAGTCCTTCCATCAGCTTCCCAGAAGACTTGAGCAGCACGCTGGTATCATGGCCAAGGAGGCCTCAGACTGACCTCTGTGTTGGACGGGCAGAGCTAGACTTACTTACAGGCACCATTTAAAACTGGAGAGCTGTAACAGCTTTACCACAATGGTGTCAGGAGACCATCAGGACTATAGGCTTCCTGCCTGTCGCCCCCCAGGACCATGCCTCCTTCTCTGCAGGCGTCCCGCACAGCCCTTTAGGACAAGGTGTGTCCCCCACACCTCATTTTTTTTCCTGCTCCTGCGTCTCCACAGCACCTACCACCTTCACACACACAAACACTTTGCTCGTTTATTTTATTCTTCCTTTAGACATGGATGCTCCAGTGGGCAGAAAGTTTTTGGCTGATGTTCTTGGGACACAGGCCCTCAGAGGGGCAAGTGGGTGTTGAGGGTGCTGCCATCACTGCTTTGGTTCAGCCAGCAAGAAGGAATGAAAACGTTCAGAGAAATGCCTCTGAGGACAAAGGACTATGTTCTCCTAAAACATCAGAAACTTCAAAAGGACAGGGCATCACAAGGAAAAACATTACACAAAGAAGTGTCAGATAGGGTGGCGCCTGTGGCTTAAAGGAGTGGGGCGCTGCCGGCCCCATATGCCAGAGGTGGCGGGTTCAAACCTAGCCCTGGCCAAAAACTGCAAAAAAAGAAAAAAAAAAAAAAAAAGAAGAAGAAGAAGTATGAGATATATTTCAAGATATTGTGCGGAGACTTATAGGAATTTCATTGTTTAGCTAAAATAAATTAAGTGTGCTAGAAAGATAAGTCACACTCCTATGGGCCACTAGGACTGAAAGAATAGGGCCCAAATAGGGGCCAGAGAGCTGTGGGAGGGCCCACATGGGCTGCTGGGCTTTGGCCTGGGAAGAAGCAGGTTCTCCTGGAACCCCCATCCCACTCCAACTCACTCCTCATGAGGCTCTGCACAACCGGGCCCTTTCTTCCAGAAGCTGCTGGGAAAAGCATCATTCCTCTGGACTTGTCTCTGCCACAGCCTGGGAAAGGACGAGTCAGGGTCCCAGCTGGGGCAGTCTGATGTCTGGAGCCCCCAAGTCCCTTCACCCTGCCCCATCTGCTCCCTTCTTAGTGGTGACTCCTGAAGATGGGACAATGCTATCCTACAAGTCTCATCTGAATTCCTCATCCGCAAATCAAACCCTGACCCTCCTTTTTAGCTTTTCCTACTTGGAACCCATGTTCCAGGAAACCAAACTGCCTGTGACTTTGTGACTGGCATCCCTACACTTTCCTGCTCTCAGGAATTCATTCCAGCAACATTTACTGAAAACTCAGCTCACTCTGGACACTGTGCACCATTCAACAGGTGGTGAATGAGGATCCTGCCTCATGAGGCTGTGTCTCAGCAGTGACTGTGACCTCACGTGCCCAGCATGCCCTGCAGCAAGTCCACTGAGCCCGCAGTGGGGCTCAGGCAGACGGTCCCACTCTCCTTACCACCCACAGTCCCCACCCATCTCTGCCCGGAGCCAGCTGCAGGACACACTTGAGACCTCTCTGGTCAGCACAGCTCACCTTTTGTCCTTGTTTCCAAGGCCCTGGACTTATTTTAAGAACCACAAATACAGGTTTTTTTAATTGATAATTATGTGTCCTTTATCAGTTTTGAAAACTCATATTTCTGGATAATACTAGCTATTAGTTTCTCTTTTTTCTTCAAATATGGAAAAATATTTAATTTGCACAGTTTAGCGAAAACGTAATTTTTGTTCTCCCTGTCAAAGTGTTTCAGTAAAAGTGCTCCTATAAAAGTGGCTCTGAATCATTTCTTTCTTTTCTTTCTTTCTTTTGAGACAGTCTCACTCTGTCACCCTGGCACCCTGGGTAGAGTGCACTGACCTCAGTCTAGCTCACAGCAACCTCGAGCTCCTGGGCTTAGGTGATCCTCCTGCCTCAGCCTCCCAAGTACCTGGGATGACAGGAACCACCACCACAACATCCAGTTGATCATATTATTTCTTGAGTGGTTTTATGTGTGTTTACATTACATAGTGCACACACATATATGACAGACATATGGAAACAGATATATATTAGGATATATATTTATCATAAGACCACTCAAGAAAATAAATATATTTCCCAGAAAGCCAGACGAAAGAACATCATTAAGACAACAGATTAAATAATGAAAAGGGTTGGGCGGTGCCTGTGGCTCAAAGGAGTAGGGTATTGACCCCATATGCTGGAGGTGGCAGGTTCAAACCCAGCCCAGGGCCAAAAACTGAAAAAAAAAAAAAAAAAAAAAAGAAAAGAAAAGTGAGAAAGGATAGTCAACTAGATGTGTGATCATCACATCTGAAAAGGGGTAAACTAAGGTATATGGAGGTGAAGCCCCAGCCCTGGCCCTCAGGAGGCGGCAGGGCTGTGGCCCCCACTCAGCAGTGGGTACAGGTGGCTCTTCTGACTGTAAGTGCCCTGGACTAAACCAGGACCGTTCATGCTAACAAAGTAACTCAGGACAGTGCAGAAGTCACCCAATGGCTTCTCACTGTCATCCTACGGACACTATTTGTCAAGATGTTCCCACTTCTGTCGACAGTCCATAACAATTATGCCAACTTGTGACTTAGTGCATCTATTTTCAAATAATGTATGCTGTAAAAATAGAAGATACCTGGATTTGAGAGAAAAGGAGTCTCTTTTGAAGTGTATCCAACAATTCCCACAACTTCATCACCAACAGAAATAATTTTATATGGCTGATAAAGGCCCGATATTTGAGATGCTAGTGGCCCCTTTGCTCTAATGTTTGAGCTCAAAATTGGAAACTTGGCCTCCTTGAGGAGTGGATCAATCAGTCCTTCTACACCATTATCAAATTCATGGTTTCCTAGTGCCTAGGCAAAAGGAAAGAGAAAAATAATTAGGAACTTTGGAATTCCCAGAAACAGCGTAGTTAAAAAACATGACAGTAGCCCAGTGGCTCCCACACAGATCTAGAGGCCTGTGTCCTCCTCACCTTCAGGGTCAGGCCCAGGGAGACCCATGTGGCTAGCAGCCAAGTACCTCTGCCCCAGGCCTTAGCCACAGGAGGGTCCCTGCAGAGCAGACGCAGCCTGTCCCACACCTCAGACCTGGTGCAGGCTCCCTATCTGCAATCACCAGGCGCACCCAGCCTTCCCATGTCCTGTCTCCTCATACACTGCATTTCAGACCCAATCCCGTGAACTGCGAGTACTTGGGGAGACAATCGGCACCCCCAGGACTATGGCACCACAGCAGAGGACCGGCCACTGCGGGAGCCCCACGCCCCACATGTCCTCAGCCATCACTGCTCTGAGGTTCCCACAGCTGCTTCTTCCCCTAAAACTCCTGGAGAGGGGACAGCCCTGGGCCAGCAAGAGAGTGGACAGTCTTGGGGTTAGACTGTTCTGGGGGCACCAGGGAGGAAGATCATTCGGACTTGGGGGGAGCAGGATGATCAGGACCTGCCTCCCACGACTTTGCTCTCTCCCCACCTCTCTGCTCTGGGGGCCTGCTGGGGCCACACCTTTGGGCTTTCATTTGCAGCCCCCTGGGAATGGAGGGTCCATGAGCAGGTTGTGCTAACAACATGGTCCAACTGCTTCTCAGGTGAGCCTGTTTCCTCAGGCTGCCACCCACCTGCACTGGCTGCCAAGGCTATTTTGTTAACTTACCAGAGAATCTCTAATTTTCTAAATATTGCATCCAATTTCCCCCTCCCTCCCCCCTGCTTCCCCCATTTGTGAGTCATCTGGGAACAGGCCTGCAGCCCTGCCAGTAACCCTCCATCCAAGCAGCCCAGTCTTCTCCTCCAGCCCCTCCATGGGGTGGGGGTGGGGCCAGGGGAGCAGATCGGACGTTTCCCCTCCACCCTTGCGGCCCTGGCACCCCACAACTGCCCTGCATCCCGCACTTTCCTGGCTCCCTGTTAAATGCAGAATTTCTGAATTTGCCTTTCCTCCATTTCTGATGATCTGCCTATTCTTATCTCTTCTTCTTACCTAATTAGCTTCCTTCTTAAAAGCTAGTCTTAAATGTTCTCAGTCTTGGGTATTTTTTCCCCCTTCTAGTCTTAGAGCTAATGGTTTCATCCTATGATGAAATGTCTCCTTTGTTATATCACAGTAACTATCTTGCTTTTCTGTGAAGTTTTGTTTTTAATGAAAATTTCTACAGTTCTTCATGAAAGGTTATTTGACTCGGTGAAACCACCTTACAGTTCACCAGGAACATTCTTTTCCCAGCATCTGTACCAGCAGAAATTACTGCTTCTGTGTCTGGCCCCCTCACCACCCTGACCTGAGAGCAGGGACTGTCTTTCCCCCTTCCTCAGCGGGGCAGGAGCCTAGGTCCCAGTGCTGGACACTGGATGGACTGGCTTAGCCCTCTGGCTCTGACTTTTCTTGGCCTGTGGCAGCTGGGACATGGACATGTCCCTAGTGTTGCAAGGTGCCTCAGGCTTATCATGCTCCAAGCCTTCCCTGTGACTTGCCATCTTGGCACGGGACCACCATTTCCTTGGTCACTAGCCAGAAGTCCTGGAGCAGCTGAGCCCCCCAGCTCCTCACCCCTCACCCGCCATCTTCATCAGCATGGCCTTCGTGTGTGCTTCCAAACCATTCTTTATATTTCTCAAATGCAAATCTGACCTTGTCACTCTCCACCTTAAATTCCTACAGAGATACTGGTGGGTGGGTGTGGTTCCCACCTGCTCACCTGGATGGTCCAGATACTCAGGAGGCTGAGCAGGAGGAGCCCTTCAGTTCAGGGGTTTGAGGCTGACACCAGGGCACTCTAGTCTGAGGGACAGAGTGAGAGACGCTGCCTTTCCAATAAAATTCAACACCCTGAGCAGGACCCACAAGCTCTCTGAGAAGACTTTTCCTCCCTCTAGGCCCACCTCTGACATCCACTCGCTAATGTGTGGGCATCAGGGCAGGGCTGACTTCCCCTGATGGACAGTGACCTGGGACATATTTCTGAACCACAATTTCCTCTGGAAGGACAGGGGGCAAGTAAACAAGCATGGTGCCGCATGAGGTAGCATTTGTGCAGTCTGGGCCAGGCAGCTGGTATTGCTGCCGAACTCTCTTGAGAAGGGAGAAAAGCTGAGATCTGGAGAAGGTCACAGCTGGGGGCAGTGGAGCACCCAGTGGAGTGCTGGGATGAGCACCACTCATGTTTGGCTCCAAAGTTCCTAACTCTGTGCTTGGCTGCAAAGGGCTCTGTACAGGCCTTGCACATAAGGGGCAATAACAATAAGCCTTAACCACATGCAGGTTCCCAGGCTCTGACTTTCCTTTGTCACTTTGTATATGACATGAATGATGATAGATGGATAGAAAGAATAGGATAGAACAGGATATTGTTTCTTCATGTCATTCAACTCCTTCAATCTTGTCCAACCAATGCTTTAGCTCCTTCCAGAAAACTGACTTCCCAGTTTTGGGCTCCTTGAGGTGGAGGTCTGTCCTCTCTCAATGGCCATCTCTGTGCAGCCTTGCTAAGCTCTCACCTGCCTAGAGAGTAACCAGTCCCTCTGAGCCCCTAGGTTCAAGATGCTGAGTGAATAAATGAAGAGACTGCTAACAAATATTTTTTCTCTATATGTACAACTAACTTTTCCTACAGAAATTAGTGCAGACAAGTTCCTCTGTGAATACTTATTTTCTTTAGAAACTCCTATTTTCACTGGCCCACCTCAACTCTCCTTTTTTCTTGCTCTTATCAGAACTTCAGGCTTTGTAAGCTCTATAGGAGCTTACCAAGGACCAGTCCCCACTGCTGACCTCAAGAAATGTGCTAAATCATTTGATCTTATTTATTCCTTTATATTATTTTTATTAATGACATGAAAATATCTCAGGAAAAGACTGCCCAAGTGAAGAGCACAGGGCAGTAAAAGGTGGACACACAGAAGCACAGTCTGGTTCTGCTCTCTTGGCCTCAGAGATGGCCCACACACCCTCCTCATGTGTACATTTTGTAGCTAAATGGCTACTTGCCACTTACTGCCACCACAGCTCTGAACCGTGCTCTTGCACTCTCACTCTCCTGCCCTGTCCTTGTGCTTCCCAAATATTTCATTCCTATAATCACATCCACTTCATTCATTCACCAACTCTAGCCCTATGATAATCTTACACAGTTTTACTACAAACATGACATTTCACCAAATGTACTTTTCCACAATATAGCTGGTCCTAGCAAAATGACCTTGAATAAGTATCTCCAGCACCAGAGTCAGAGAAATATACTGTTAGCACATGGTCCACCCTGCCTCTCACCCCTACCACTTTCTCTATGCAGTAAAAAGCCTAAAACACTTGCTTTTCTTAAAACAAAAACAAAAACAAAAACAAAAAAACTAGTGATCTTATATGAAAAAACTTTCCATACTCACACAGAACAGTTCAGCAAACTTTAAAAAAATTGTATTTCATTCGCAAACCACTGCCCATAAGATATTAGTAAAAACAGGGTGGCACCTGTGGCTCAAAGGAGTAAGGTGCTGGCCCCATATGCCTGAGGTGGTGGGTTCAAATCCAGCACCAGCCAAAAACCACACACACACACACAAAGATATTAGTAAAAATATAAAGGTAACTTACAAATTAAAACAGATGAAAACAAGAAATCCCTGAGATTGGATGGGTCAGGATGAGAATTGTTATGCAGCCAGTTGAGCTTTTCACTTGCTTCTAAGCAACTTGGTTTCTCTCATTTTACTATGAAGACACAGGTTAACTACTATTTGCCAGGTGTGTTTCATATCCTGCCCCTTTCTGGAAAGTTTTAACAGCTCACTTGCCAAATCATAGAGGGGAATGGAGTCCATGTGAAAGGAGCAGGTGGAGTGAACATATTATTAGTTATTTTGCAAACATCGATTGGGCACTAGTACCAGCCAGCACCCGCCTGGCATCACCAGGGATACAAGGGTAGTTGACGTGTGAGCAGACAGCCACAGTGGACGAGTGCGGTCAGTGACGCTTATTTGCAGGCATCGAGAGAGAGGTGCCCACAACTCTGGTGTCAGCAAGGTGTCTCCAGGAAGTCACCCTTATGCTGCACTGGGAGCAGCTTGTAGCTCCTGGAGTTGAGGGCACCTCGAATCTGGCAGGAGAAATGATGCAACTCAGGACACTCAGGGAACGACGGAGGGTCTGTGTCTCAACCAAGGAGAGGGAGAAGGCCTGGAGAGACTTAACACAGGAACAGCAAGGGCAGGAGACAGTTAGTAAGTTTTGGGGCGCCGAGGGGAGCTGTGAGCCTAGTGGCCCACAGACTGCCTGGAGACTCCAGGGTGTTCAGGGAGTGGCCGAGTGGGGCAGAGAGCGGAGGGGAGACCCTAAGGGGCAGCAGAAGTGGAGGCAGCAAGACTTTGAACCTGCTGGGTGGGAGGCCTGGAACAGGACACCATGTGCGTCCTTGTGACTGCCCCGCCCCCACTGGGTCACTGGGGTAAGTGTCCTTCTCTGTTCTGGTTAATCTGGCAGAGGATTGATTCTCAGGCCAGTGGATGGGGTGGAGTAAAGAGCTGGAGAGGGTGGGGGGAGAGCAGTGACCACCAAGTCCACGAAGTGTCCCCTGACACAAGAAAAGGGCTAGGCCCAGCCTCTGCCCACCCCCGCCCTGCCCCTCCCAGGCCAGTGCACTTCTGCAGGGCCTATAGCCCTGCTTTCAAGCTGGGCTGGCCTGAAATTGGAGGGATGTGGTCACCCTAGAGTTTAAAAAAAGTCTAAGTTTTCTGCTAGCATTTGGAATAAAAATTCTGCCTCAGCTTTAGGCAAAGTACCCAAGGATGTGGCACTGGAGCTTGTCACAGCTCTACACAGCTGGAGATACATTTCCCCAAGGAGAAGATGCCTGTGTGTAAGAGATGGGCTCACTGCTCCTTGGCCTGGGAGGCTTTTCAGTTTTCAGGGCTTTGTAGTTTGCTGCTTTCTGTGGCTTAGTTTCCTGCTAAAATCGTCACTGTGACTGCTGTGTTCATTCATCAGAGACCTTCAAACAGACTCTTTAACAGTCTGGTACCTAAGGACAGGAAGACTGTTTCATAGCCTTCTTCCTGACAGCACACATAGGTGATGGGACTTGTGCAGACCCTCAGCCCCACAGATGAGCCCAGGAGTGGAGGGAATAGCATGTCCAGCTCTGGGGATTGACCTTCACCCTCCTCACCCCATTGGCCATTATTCCTTACTCAGTGTTTACCAAGTGTTTGTGTTAGATGATTTTAAATGGATTATGCGTATCATATAACACATATTGTTTAATTGTTTAACAATAAGGAGAGAGATTGCTTTGATCAATCAACTTTAATTGGGGAATCAGAAAGTTGGATATCTCTCTATAAAAACAAAATGAGAGGCTCGTGTGGAGGGCCACTGGACAGCCAACAGCCTCTGTGAGTCCTGCAGGCCAGCAGACCAGCACCAAGGCTCAGGCCTAGACTAGCATTTCTGTGCCAGCCACTGCCTCCCACCTGCTCTCAGGCCAAGGATTCTAGTCCTCTCCACCCCCTGAGGCAGTGGTTCTCAACCTTCCTAATGCCATGGCCCTTTAATATAGTTTGTAACACACAAGTTGAGAATCGCTGCCCTAAAGGGGTGTTTTGCTTCTTCCACACATCCTTTTACTTAGAGTGGAACGGGGTGCCTTCCACTCACCTTATATTTGAGAGGTGATAATGCTATCTTGATTTCTTTTCTGTATTATAGTACATCGGAAATAAATGGAAGAGAGACGCGACTACTTCATAATTACTTGAAATTATTTTGAAGTAAGAACATTGCTTATCCCCAAAGGGAAGACAGCCTCTGGCCTATAAACAGAATTCATGTGAATTACAAGCCAAACTTTAGACACAAAAGTTCTCTTGCTTCTAATTGAAGGGAATTTTTAATAATTAAAACAAGAAACTTGACATCAGAAGTCTGAAAACATCCTCATTCTTCCACTGTTGACTCATATGAGCTTCTGGGTCTTATTTTTAGTCAAAAGCGAATTTCTCCAAAGCCACTGACTTTCACAAACTATACACATCAAATGTAAATATTAACAAATACCTGCAGAAGGTATTAAAAACATCAGGCCGTGTTCCTCAGAGTTCATGTAACAATAACAAAAGGATTTTGAGTCACAGAAGAATCACATTTTGTCTTTAAAACTTTCATTTGTTTTTTGGCTTTAGACAGCAGGCAGCATTTCAGGTGTGTGAGTGCCAAGAATACAGGCCTGGGCTGGGCCAGGGGGTGAAAACAGAGGATGAAGTGGTAGGAAATGTTTCCAGTGAAGACAAGAATCATGTCTGAAAGAAAACAAAGGGATGATAGATGAGAAGCAAGGGAAGGAGAGTTGGCCTAAGAGCAGGTGGAGAGCATGACACAGAAGAAAGGAATGTTTTTAGTCCAGAGCTGTTTGTCAGACATTTGCACCAGGATGCTTTAGCTGGTTACACTAGTCCACCCATTAGGGTCACAAGAAACCCTACAATCCAAGGTCAGTGAGATGGCTTGGTCTTTACACAGCAGAGATGCCATTCACTCGGGGACACTCAGCAACTCAGGGTGGGCTATGGATGACGTCTGGTTTGGCTGCCGAGTTTTGGCACTGCTGCCATTTCTGCGGAGGGCCGCCCCAACCCTGCAGCCCTGTCCCTGCAGCTCCATCCCTGCCACCCTGGACCAGGTGCCCTGCAGGCAGACATGGCACTTCACTGAACTCAAAAAGACCCAGGGCCCAGCCAGTTCACCTCACATCAGAGTGTGGAAGGAGGGGTAAGCGAGCTAGGCCTGAGTACCGCTGTACTGAGGCTAGGAGCTAGGCTCCTCGTTCTGTGTGGGGGAAATGCTCAAACTCTCCATATACACAAAACTACTTGGCAACGTTACATTCGGAATCAGGGCTCACCCAGCAGGCGCCCAGGAAGGCTCAGCTGCATCTCTGAGGTTACAGGGCTCCAGCTAATGTCTGGAGTAGACACAGAACCAACTATTCACGTGAGAGAAAAAGTGCCAAGAGGAAGTTCCAATTCTAGTTGTATGAAGACACTCAAGGTGTTTACACAGTGTTCAAACATGTGGAAAGCCACCAATTTGAGCTGTGCTTGTTTCTTTCTGATTTTCAGTAAGAAAACACAGAGGATAAGGACGAGAGGGCTTGGCAGCCTCTGTACCCCTCCCTCTGCCACCTGAGGTCACAGCCCAGCCTGCTCTTGAGGCCTGGGAGCCACAATCTCCCCAGTCCCAGGAGTGTCCTTTTCTTTTCTACTTCATATTGGAAGAGTAAGAGAGGTCTTGGGCCAAATGGTACATACACCAAAATTGAGGAAAGCCAATTAGGAAAAAAAAATCTGTGCATACTTTTCATGACATCCAACATCACAGATAAGCAAAAGAAGTCCTCATAAAATCAGCATTCGGCCCATGGGCTGCAGGTTGGACACCTGGCTAGGCACTCACAACTTCTGAGATCTGAGCTCTAGAACAATTACTAATTTTCTTTGCCTCTTTAAAAATACCATTGCCACTGGGATCTCTCTTTCAAGCTTTCCAAACTAGCAGTACCGATTTGTTGCCCCCCAAACAGGGCTTTGTTATTGAACACAAAGCAATTCTGAGAGTTCCCTTCATATGACATCCCTTGTAAGTGCTTGAATGTAAGGTGACTTTTCTTAGGGACTAGTTTTTTGGGGAGGAGAAGAAACGCTCACTGTCAACTTGGGCACAGATACACATGTGGGTCTGATTGGCATCTTCCACAGACCAGAGCAGTGTCTGAGTTCCCGCTGGTTCCTTTGCTGGCCTTCCCCTTTCCTTCACCATCTTACCAGCTTCTCCAAGGGGGGAAGAAGGGTCTTGCCCCTCACTGTTCTCTGATGCAAGTCCACCCTGCAGGACATCTCATGCTCTCAGTACTTGGAGGGCAGCGGCACTGTACGAGCATTTCTGTTCTGAGACAGTAAATGAGCCCCAAAGACAACACCACAGTCACAAAACTGGGCCCTCTGCCTGTCCCAGCTGCCCTGTCTCTGCCAGAGCCCTGCCCAGAGCCTCCTGGGCCCCTTTCCCTCAGGACACAGTGACTGTGAAGGAGAAATAAGGGAGTTTTCAGGCAAACTTACACCTGTGTGCAAAATTAAGCCCAGACATAAACCAGGTTACACTGCAGATTAGAAGCAGAAGAGAAGGCTGGGCAGGAGCAAGGGTGTTGAGAAGTGGCACACAGAGTACCCCTTCTAATGCCTCATTTAATTTTTTTTTTCAAGACAGAGTCTCACTATGTTGCCCTCAGTAGAGTGCCGTGGTGTCACAGCTCACAGCAACCTTAAACTCTTGAGCTTAAGTGATTCTCTTGCCTGAGCTTCCCAAGTAGCTGGGACTACAGGTGCTTGCCACAATGCCTGGCTATTTTTTTGTTGTAGCTGTCATTGTTATTTGGCAGGCCCCGGCCAGATTCGAACCCACCAGCCCCAGTGTATGTGGCTGGCACCCTAGCCAGTGAGCTACAGGTGCCGAGCCTCATTTAATTTTTTTTTTTTTTTTTTTTTGAGACAGAGTCTCACTTTGTTGCCCTCAGTAGAGTACCATGGCACCACAGCAACCTCCAGCTCTTGGAGTTAGGCGATTCTTCCTAAGTAGTTGGGACTACAGGCACCCACCACAACTCCCAGCTATTTTTTGTTGTTCTTGTAGTTTGGCCGAGGCTGGATTCAAACCCATTGCCCTCAGGATATGGGGCTGGTGCTCTACTCACTGAGCCACAGGCACCGCCCCATTTAATGTTTTTTTAAAAAAACTTTTGGCTCTTTTTGTTCCAGGGATCTAATGCCTCATTTTATGGATGAGGAAACCCCTGCCACTCACAGACTCATGAGTAGAAGGGGCAAGCCTGGTGTCTTGCCATCCTGCCCAATTTTTGTTCACTGCAGCTATTGGCCAAGTTGGCAGGTCTCCTGGCATCCAGGAAATCCAGGAAAAACCTTCAGATTGCATGTCAGCACTTGAAGCAGCAGCTCAGTTGTCAGGAAGCTTGACCAGAAGAATCCACAACCCTACACACAGCAGCAGGGCTTGCTGACTGTCAGTGCCCCAAACCCAAACTCCTACAGCAGTGTCTTGCTGCCGCCCACTCCTGAGCCAGCCTGTGACTCACTCTCCTCAGCCAGCCTATGATGTTCTCCTGAGTCATGTCTGCCTGCCGAAGAAGATGAGCACAGCCAGCACTTACCATGGACCAGCCCTGCACTAAGCACCTTATAAACACTACTGTCTCTTCTAGATCCTGGACAACCTAAGAGGTGAAGGCAGCCATTACACCTTACACATGTGGAAATGGAAGGTTTGTGAGATTACATGACATATGCACAGTCCATGGGTTCTTAGTGGTGGAGGGAAGCTTGATCTCAATCTCACTCCTGTTTTCACCTTCTTAACCCTATGCCACACTACTTGAAACTGGTTCGCATGGATTCAGCCTCCTGATAACCAGGTCAGTCCTTATCCTCTGCATCTGGACCATTGCCCAGCCTCTTTCCCCTCCCAAACATTTCTGCTCATTTTCCAAAACCATGATTTCCCTCCATAGTTGGGGGTTTTCTTCCCTCACATCAACTGATTCTCCCAATTCTCTGCAAACATCAATCTGGTGTGCAAGAATCCAATCAACTCTGACACCATCTTCCTGGACCTAGCATCACATCCCACAAGTTAAAAAGCTCAATCACACAAGACCACCCTGCTGCAGATGCCCGTTGAGAGTCCTGGCCACCATACTTCTAACCAGCAGCTAGAAATCAGAGGTTCCCAAGACACCATCCTGAGGCAACACTTCACAGCACTCACAAAGCACTGACTTGGTATGACTAGTTTATTATCAGTACACCTCTGGAATAGCCAAATGGAAGAGATGCCCAGGGCCAGGCATGGAGGCACCCACACTCTCTCTTGGTGGGTTGCCCCCAGCCCCTCCATAGGTACACACACTCAGAAGCTCGTAGGGAGGTTTCACTGAGAAGGCATGATCAATTGAATCACTGGCCACTGGTGATAATTCACTCTCTAGCCTACCCCCTCTAATTGTGTGATGCTCTTCCTGGTGACCAGCTACCAGCTTCAGTTCCTGATGTCACACAGGGTCCCCTCCCCATCACCTCCTCAGAATGCAAAGGTACCAAGGGAAAGACCAAGTGTCTCTCAGCTCTCACACTCAGCACAGAACCTTTTGTGACAAGGTGTGTGAGGTCCCCACACCAAGCACCTCTCTGGAGTACACAGACTAGGAGTCCATGACTCAGTCCCACCCTGACACCACCTAAGACAGTGCAGGATCCCTCAGTTCATGGGCTGTCCCCACGTCAGACACCAACCACAACCCCAAGAGGGTGGTGGTGACCTGTTCTGTAAACTGAGGGCTCCCACGACCTCCTCTGTTCCACTGACTTACAGGATGGCTCACAGAACATAGGGAAACAGTCACCAGTTTATGACAAAGGACAAAGGGAGCAGAGGGACAGGCAGAGGAAGAGAGGGGCAGGGCGGGGTGGGCAGGAAGCCCCAAGTGTTTGGTGACCCAACCCCAGAGCTCACCAAATGTTGCCCCAGAATTTGTTTAGAGCTTAATCTCAGCCCCACACCCCTTCCTGGACGGAGGTGCGGCTGAAGGTTCCAATCTTCTAATCCTCTATCACTTGGTCTTTGTGATGACTAGAGCCATCCTGAGGCTATCTGGGGCCTGCCAAGTCACCGCAGGAGATAAACCCAGAATTACTCTATAGTGGGGTTCATTATGAATAACTAGAGACTCTTCTACCGCTTAGGAAATCCTTAGGTTTTATGACCTCTGTGGCAGAAACTGAGAACGAATAACTGAATATTTTTTATCATGCTACAGTCACCCTATGCTCAGAAACTGCATGACTGCCTGGATTACAAGGGCCCAAACTTCCCAGGAGGGCCTGCAGCTCACACAGCCTGACTGCCTGCTCCTGCGGCCTGTGTGGCCCAGTGTCCATCCCAGGCTCCTGCCTCTACTCCTCTGCCCAACCCTCCAGTCCCCAAACTGAATCAAAACATTTCTTAGACATCTAGAAAGGCCAGGAGCCTCAGAAATGGGCTGGTCCAAGTCTCTTATTTTATCAGTGAGGAGCTGGTGATTCTGAGATCAGAATGGCAGAGCCACAGATTGTAGGTTTATCTCATAAAGGCAGATGGGACAATCATGATCTCTGAGTTACTAGTGAGGAGAACAGGAGATGAGCCGCAGATTAGGAGACTATTCTGTAAAACTTTCAAAGCACAAACCACAAGGCAAAAAAGAAAAAAAAATACACTAAACAAATGAGGAATTTTTGTTCAACAGAAGACACCACAAAGTTAATACATGTAACATTGTAGGGAGATATTGACAATGTCTATAATTGATCACAGATCAATACCTAGATCTCCTGAAAGGTAAGAAATATAGAACAAATTCAATTTAAAAATGAAGTAAAAGATTTGAGCATGCAATTAGATAGAGAAGAGGATTCTAAAAGTTAACAGACATATCAGAAAGTGCCCAAACCCACTAGTTATTAGAAAAGTACCACATGAAACAGCAATGTGGTGCTGCTTTACAACTATGGGTTAAGATGCAGGGACCTGCATGTCCTTTGAGGTGCAGGTGGGTGGAGGAGAGTGGAGGGTGCTAGGCATTTGGGAGAAGTCAGGCTATCCTCGGTCACAGTAGGAACAGGCGCCCTGTGACCAGCAACTCTGGAGGCTCAGACAGCATGACCAGGCAGAGTGCTGCTGGCACACCCAACTGTCTTTTATCATTCTCCAGAGGACACCAGTCCCTTCTCCAACACAGCTACACCAGCTATAATCTGGCTACACTGTTTCTAGTTTTCTGCTTTCAGTGGTTCTGGGGGCCCAGGCCTACTGGGGGACCTTTGCAGCAAGTGGAACCATGCAGGAAGCCTGGCCAGCTGCGGTCCTCTGGGCTCCTGCTCTGGGGGGACTCCTGGGCATAAGCTAGATTCTGGGGCTCTCCTGTGTGCCCCCTACCCTTGAGTCCTTGGATGACATCCCCTAAACCAGTGCAGGTTTCCAGAGAACTACAGATGCCCCTCCACAGCTGTTTCTCCAACCCTCCACCCCCCGACTCTCTAACTTGCTGAGACTCAGACCTGGATGGTGGTTGTGTGGGAACCTTTATGTAAGAACAGCAGTGCAGTCCTGGAGGGTTAGTGTAATATAAGCAAAGTGACAGTGAAAAATCTCTGCGTTAGCCCTGCAAGAACCAGGATTTATGCAGGTCCATTCAGGAGCACGGCCTCCAGTGTGCAGCTCTATCCCTGCACTCCACATCGCGCCAACATTATATAAGTGACTCGTTTTTCCTCTGGCCCTAATCCAATTACTTTGCGCAAAATTTGAAAGAAATTTGAAAGTAATTCCATCAAACAGAAAGTATTGTAAACATTTACAAGGAGACAGGCCGCAAGTTGCAGCAGGGAGCTCCAGCCCCACCCAGACGTCCTCTCACACACGCCAGATGTGCAGTTTGACGCCATAGCTCAGCCACAAGCTCAGCCTTACCTAAAGAGGCAAATATTATTATTAGGTAAAACCAAGAATTCTCCATTTTTTTGACCAAAAGTAATTTACACAACTGTGGAGAAAAGGGTGTTGCAAAAAGAAAAGCAGATGAAGCTGTGGTGTATTTGTGAAATAAAACAATCTCATGTGAGGTTTATTTTACCCTTTTGGGAGGAAGTGGAGATACAGGCTAATACAATTCAATTCTATAAATATTTATTTTGTAATTACTGTGTACATCATCAGGCAGGTCTGGCTAAGACGCTGAGAGACCACAGAAACTGAGACTTACAATTTTTCTGCGTGTCCAGATGGTGGCAAGCTCTTCAGGATGACTCGGGGCTTAGCAACCTGCTGGCCACTGCTCTCAGCATCCCTGATAGTGTCAGAACAGAGGGAGCTTTCTCCCTTTTCCTTGTTTCTCTAAAATGAGCTTTTCTCTCTCTCTCTCCCTCTTTGGAGGCAGAGTCTCACTCTGTCGCCCTGGGTAGAGTGTCTTGGTGTCATAGCTCACAGCAACCTCACACTCTTGGTCTCAAGAGATCCTCCTACCTCAGCCTCTGGAGTAGCTGGGACTACATGTGCCCAGCTATTTTTTCTATTTTTAATAGAGACAGGTCTCTCTCTTGCTGGTCTCCAACTCCTGAGCTCAAGCGATCCATCTTCCTCGGTTACTGGGTGAACCACCACACCTGGCCTAAAATGAACTTTCTTTTTGGGGGAAAAAAATCAAGTAACTGTGCTCTCTTATTGAAGGGAGCATCTTTTTCTGTTCTCTTTCCTTCAAATTTCCAGAAAAAAACAAATAACACAGCACTGTGCTCCCCTGATCTCTGAGCTTTCTCACAGTGGATTTTGAGCCTTGTGTTCCGGCCTGTCCACTTCCTTCCCTCCCACACCCAGGGACTTGGCGAATTTCTCTTGTCCTTTCTCTGGAGGTCTGTTTTTTCTCTTCCAAAGCTCTTAAATCTGACCCTAGTTTCTCCATAGCCTTGCTGAATCACTGAACTCAAGATTCAAGGCTTTTCCACAGGGCTAAACTTGGGTGGTGGTTTGATGTGAAAAATCAAATTGTATACACAGCTCTGTTATATTTATTACCTTTCCCCCCTTTTTTTACTTTATTTTATTTTATTTTGAGACAGAGTCTCACTTATTTAATCTCGGTAGAGTACAATAGCGTCACAGCTCACAGCAACCTCCAACTCCTTGGGCTTAGGCGATTCTCTTGCCTCAGCCTCCTGAGTAGCTGGGACTAGAGGTGCCCGCCACAATGCGCAGGTCCTCCCTTTTATTTTTTTTAAAAGAATTCAGCCCAATAGGTCAGGCTCAGTGGCTCCTGCCTGTAATTCTAGCACTCTGGCAGGCCAAGGCGGGTGGGCTGCTTGAGATCAGAAGTTTGAGACCAGTGAAGGAACTAAGTGAATTTTACCTCAAAATATGACTACTTGACATGAAGAATACTTTGAATTAAAAGCCATTCACAATCAGAAAACTTTGGAAGGGGCTTTCCTTCTATCTGTATAAAAACAGACTGACCAGATCAGGGGATCAAAGGCAGGCAACTGACTTCTTTCTTCCTCGAAGGCCAGCAGACCTGGCCCAAGTCATTTAAAACACAATGCCTGTCTCCCAGATTAATGTACAAATCAATCTGTTTCCCCATTTATTTTTCCTCCCTAACCCTGGCTTGCTGCATCCAAACTCCACATTCTCCCCCCTCTCTTCAAAAAGGCTTCTGTAAAGTTGTCTGATCATCTCTGAGACATTTAGAAATCATTGCTGTGGACACCCCCATGCACTGTTATTAATCTACCTTAACCTTGACTTGATCTTTCAGTGAGTGAACTTTCAAGGGGAAAAGGATGAGTTTCACCCTTATCCCTACACCAGCCAGGGCACTCTACCCAGGGTGACAGAGGGAGATTCTGTCTCAAAAAAAAAAAAAAAAAATTCAGTCCAACCAACAAGGCATTTGTCTATCACCACACTGGGGGAAACTCCTGCAGTGTTTATGTTTTAAGAGCCCCTTCTTAGACTCTTTGGCTGCCAAGCTAATGTAATTGAAATTCTTTGAAACCCGAGTGTTTCATCATTTTGGTCCTCTCTCAAGTTTCTTTAAAAACCTATGCTGAGTCTCGTAACAAGAACACTGACAGAGGTCCTACTGTGCAGCCAATGCTTTGAGGTAAATATGCTGGGGCCAAACCAGCCACACACACAAACTCTTTCCTCCTCTCCTCCTAACAAAAAGACACATAGGATCTGGGTAGCTCACCTGCAGAGAATTTGGCGCCCAAACACCCAAACCTGACCAGCCAGCTGTGGAATTTCACCCACTCCCCACCGCCCCTTATAAAAGTGATCTCTAACTATCCACTGGGTGCAGATGCCATCTCTCCTTTCCATAAAGCTGACCTAAACTCTCCCGCTGTGCTTTCCATTCTGGGCGCAATTATTCACACCTTTCAAAATAGAATTATTATTCCCATTTTACAGAGGATAGAACTGAGGTCCAGAGAAAGCAAGTTAGCACAAGGTCACACAGAAGGTAACAGCTAGGAATCAAGCTGTGAACTCAAGTAAGCCCAAGTTCCAGGGTCCAACGTGGGAGAGGCTGGATGACCATTCACGCCCTTCTGGGGAATGGCAACCCGGATAATTTACTCAGATTCTTTGATCCTCACTTTCTCAATGAACTTGAAATAAAGCGCTCTTTGACAGATGCCTGAGGGTGCCAGTCCAGTCCCTAGCACCCACGAAGATGCTGCTCATCGCGCCCTGGCTGAGCCCCTAGTCTTCAGGGCTGAGCCCCGCTCCTCTGAATACCCCATCTCGGAGCGGGCCCAGTAACGTTCATTCAAGATGAGTTACCCAGTGGACCTCTACGTCTGCTTCCACCTGGCACGCTGACAGCCTGCGTGCTCCCTGGTCCCGGAACGGCCACCCGCCGCCCTCACCGCAGCTCTCAGCCTTGGACCCTACCCGGAGGGACCGTATTACCATGGCGTCGTAGCGCAGCGCGTTCATGAAGTGGGCCACCTCGGCGCCTCGGTACACGGTGAACCAGACGGTGCCCTGGTACTGATCCCCGGCGTCCAGCAGCAGCACGTTGGGCTCTGCGCGGCGGATCTGCTGCACCTTGGTGAAGAGCCGGGCCACACCGCCCACGCAGCGGCTGGCGTTGACGCACTTGCCGGCGTCCTCGCTGGTCTGCTCCAGGCGGCTGTGCACGTCGTTGGTGTGCAGCACGGTGAGCTGCCAGGAGCCGGCTGCGGGAAGCAGGAGGGCGCGCAGCGCCAGGAGCAGCAGCGCGGACTGGGGACACATGGCTGCGGCGTTCGGGCGACTAGTACGGGCGAGCCCGGCAGCCGGGCTGGGGTAGGCGCCCGAGCTGGAGGGCGGGTCAGGCCAGAGCCCGGGCGGGGACAGGGACGGGGGCGAGGGCGGGATGGGAGCCGGGGCGGGCCTCCTGCAGCCTCCGGCGGGCGCAGCCGCCAGCCGCACGCCCGCGACGTCACCGGGCCAGGGTCGGAGCGCCCGCGGCTCTCGGGCACAGTGGGGGGCTGTCCTGGGGAGCCGGCCGGGCTACAGTCCACTGCAGGGTCCTCGCGGTTCTCGCCTCTTTGGAGGCGCAGATTTCTCTACGGGCGAACAGGCTGCGCTGGGCTTGCGGTGCTGGAGCTCCGCACTCTCCAGAGCCGAGGGGAGAGTGGGGCGGGGACAGGGCGAGCCCGGGACTTGGGGAGTGGACTGGGGGAGGAGAGGACGCGGCAGCGCTTTGCAGTCCCGGCGGCGGAGCCAGAGCGCGAGGAGGACGCACAGTTCAGGGGCTGGACGGAGACGCCGGCCAGGAGAAGTCTTTGGACCTGCCCTCGCTCAGTCCCAGACCTCACCAGCTGCTGGAAGTGGAGGGCCGGCAAGCTGCGGGCGGGGACTCGGTGCTGCTCTGCGTTGCTTTTCTGGTCTTCTTTTCTTTCTGTTCGATTTATCTTTTTTTTCTTTTGTTGTGGGTGCTTTTGGTGTTATGTTCAAGAAATCATAGCCAAATATGATGTCACAAAACTTTCTAAGTTTTCTACTTTATAATTCAACTGTTACATACTCATCTTTCACTAGTTCGTTATTTTCAACGTGGTTTACCATTCTCTTTTTTAATATTTGGGGCTTTTTGTGTCCTATAATGATGATCTGGGATAGGCAAATCTTTTTAATTGCTAATTGTTGCATATAATGTAAGAGTCCAAATGTGTTCTCCTGCATGTAAAAATCCAGTTTTCTCAGTACCATCTGTGGAAAAGATGTCCCTTGCCAGCCCTATTTTGTTTCTTTAATGTTTTTTGTTTTTATTTCTGTTTTTTCAGAGTCTCACTCTGTCACCCTGTATAAGAGTGCCATGGCATAATAGCTCACAGCAACCTCAAACTCGTGGGTTGAAGTGATCCTCCTGCCTCAGCGTCTCAAGTAGCTGGAACTACAGGCCCCACCACAACACTTGCTAGTTTTTCTATTTTTAGTAGAGACTGGTCTCACTCTTGCTTGGTGGTCCCGAACTCCTGAGCTCAAGGGATCCATCTGCCTCTGCCTCCCAGAGTGCAGGGAGTCTAGCCGTGAGCCACTGCCCAGCTGGCCCTGTTTTTAAGACTGGAGTTTGAGGCTCAGTGATGGGTTATCAATTGTAGTGTAGATGGAGACCATCAGAGCTTTGCTTCTGAGAGGCCTCTGAAGTCAGATTGTGCAAGGTTCTGCTGATCTCTCTTTCAGCTAGCAGGTAGAAAAACTGGCAGTTTTTGTTTTTTAAATCAAAAATATCTTAGACCCAGAGGAGCTATGACAGTAACCAGGGAGTCCTACACCCTTCACTCACACACTCTGTAGTAACAGCTTACATAACCAGCGAAACCAAAAAGCTAACATTGTTAGAAAATTATCAGCTATTGTGCTTTAATGTGCTTGTCACCAGTTACTCTACTGATGTCCTTTTCCTGTTCCAGGCTTCAATCCGGGACACCACATTGTATGGCGTTTCCGTGTGTCCTTGGTTTCCTCCAATCTGGGGCAGTTTCTCAATCGTTTGTCTTCAGTGACCTTGACGTCTTTGAAAAGTTCTGGCTTTTGTCCCTCAGTTTAGGTTTGTCTGACATTTTCTCATGATTAGACTGAAGTGGATTTTTAGGAAGAATACCCTAGAGATGAGGTCACTTTCTCATTGCTCATATCTTGGGCTACTTGGAATGAATGAGGCTTACCGCTGATCATTTGTGGTTGTTTTATTATTTAAACCTAGGCAACTGTAATAGCCTCTGAAATTTCTGTTCTGGAAACCTACCGGACTTTGCTTCACCATCATTCCTGTGCCATTTGTTCGCATACAGTCCTAAAATGCCCGTGGAGTGCTCATTGCACCAAGTTCAAGCTTCCTAATGTGGCCTTTTGACACTCACTTCATCCCATTAGCTGTCTTTTCCTCTGCCCCTCCCACATTTCCAGTGTCTCTGTCCCTTCCAGACCACCAAGGCCCAGTCTTGCCTGAGGCACTTATTCAAGTGAATGTGGAGTTTCTTGGACACCTCCCAACAGGTCTGAGCTTTTCTTGTGCAAGTTCCCAGTCTGTGTCCACAGCTCACTCTATAGGTCTGAGCTTTTCTTCTGTGAGTTCCCAGTCTGTGTCCACAGTCTCACTTTAACTGTGGTTTTACTTTTATTCCTCAGAGAGTTTAATGTGTGTTTTTGTGTCTTCCTTTCAAGTTGGAATAGGAATAGCTGCAGTTTGAGTAGCATTAGCCTAAATGTACGTTGGCGTCTTCAATCAGTGAGCTGTTCTGGTGCCCTAGTGCTGCAAACAAGGTTGCATGCATTAAACAGCTGCAGACTAGTCAGAGTTGTAGGAAATTTCCCAAGTCACTGAGGAAAGAACAATATACTTAATAAACTTCTCCAAGGCAAGTAGTTCTACATACAAATCAGCGCTTGATTTCTCTTTTCACCACTTGATTAGAATTTTAAAAAAGTAATGAAGAAAATGTCAATAATGCAGAATAAACTTTTTTATTTGAGACAGAGTGTCACTCTGTCACCCTAGGAAGAGTGCCCTGGTGTTAGCCCACAGCAGCCATTAAGGAGCAGATATTAATACATCTCACCTTATTGATGATGAAAGAAAGCTGGTATTTAACCTGCTAAATAAGTTGTCCGAGGTCATTCATGTCCAAATAGGTAGCAGGCAGGTTCTGGACACATTGAATTCCAATACTCAGGTCACATTATCACATCCTCACAGAAGCATTGAGGGGTAAATGTTATCTCTGCTGCCATTTTATGGTGAGAACACAAAATCTACTCTCCTAGTGATTCTCAAGTGTATGATACATCGTTGCTAACCACAATCACTAACCACAATCCTCCTGTCTAACTGGAATTTTGTACTTTTTGACCAACATGCCCCAGTCACCTTCTTCCAGCCTCTGGTAGCCACTCTGCCTTTCTGAGTCCATGCTTGCTTTTCTGTGACTAGCTTACTTCCAGCTTCATCCGTGTTACCAAGTGACGGGCTTTCCTTCTTAGAGCTGATTGGTGTCCATTGTGTACACATGACATTCTCCTCATCCATTCATTCATTGATGGACGTGTGTAAGTTGACTTTATATCTTGGTTATTGTGAGTAATGCTGCAAAATCATAAAATAGCGATTCAATACATTAAATTGATTGCTCAAGTTTCCTTAGGTGGATAGGATCTTTTTTATTATTATATTTATAACCTTATTTCACATAAAGGTTCTCTGTCTACTCAGAATATTTGTGTCCTGCTGTCTGCCCTGCTGGCCATTTCTGACACTCAAGGAGTTGTTCTCTGTCTGGGGATTTCTGAGGTGGCTACAAAAGCCCAGGATCCTTTTTTACAACTTTGCTGTGGTCTCTTTGTGGCCATAGGAGGACCATCAGTATAGTATGTTAGCCCTTTTTACAAACCACAAACAACATAATAGATTGGGTTCGAACCAAACCAGGCCCTGCAGAATGCACATGTTCACGGTCGGGTAAAATCTGCAGGGCATGAGGGCTCTGTCACCTCAGCTGGGACACGCCTCCTTCTCTGGCATCCTGGGTCAGACAGAGCTCAGAGTGCAGCTCCTGGGTCAGCCTCGCTGCACAGTAGCAACAGGGAGTTTGTTTCTCTCCATGTAGGATTTGTGATGTCCCTATAAAGGCAGAAGGACATTGACGTTCCTGGGACAGATCCTCTATGTCTGTAGGTGGACAGCCTTTAAAACATCACTTTAGCTTCCAAACCCCATTCTGCCACCGCCTTGTGCAGCCCATGTTGCCAAATTCTGAGACCAAAGGGTTAAATCACATCATTCTGTTAGATCTCACCAATCATCAGGAAGGGAAAGAACAGTGCGCAGGAAAATGGCATAAATTCTGTTATTTTCTTTTTTTCAGATAGAGTCTTACTTTGTCACCCTCAGTAGAGTGCGGTGACATCATAGCTCACGGCAACCTCAAACTCTTGGGCTCAAGGAATTCTCTTGCCTCAGCCTCCTGAGAAGCTGGGATTACAGGCATGGCCACAATGCCCAGCTATTTTTTTTTTTTTTCAGAGATGAGGTCTTGCTCTGGCTCAGGCTGGTCTCAAACTCGTGAGCTCAAGCAATCCACTCGCTTTGGCCTCCCAGAGTGGATAAAAATTCTTAATCCATTTTACATCAGAGGATCAGTGTGAGAGCTGTTGTAATACTGGGGAAAAAAGCATCTAGGACCTTGTCCTCTGATTGGCAAGAAACAGTGTGAGGATTGTCTTGGACAGTGGTCTCTGTGGCCACAGTCCCATTTATTTACTAGTTCTTCTGAGAAACTTCCACGTGAAACCCTCCGTATGTTGGGGTGAAAAATAACATTTGTTCCAAACTCCTGTGACTTGGTTAGTGTCTGCTTTTCAAGTCTACAGTCCCCTCTGCTTTAGAATTAGGGCAGATTCCAAGCAGAAATGTCCTTGTGCTTGAGTCACAGACAAAACCCCTCAGGGCTTTGCCTGCAGTGTGTGCACAGCCCAGACCTTATGTGATCTGAGGAAAAGAAGCTGGAATTGTTACCTGCTTGTTCACTTACTCAGCAGGTATTACTGACATGTGCCAGGCATCCTGGAGGCTCTGAGGCTAAAGTGAGAACCTGACAGACATGCCCTCTGATCTCTCTGGGTCCAGTTGTGTCCCACCAACAAGGTTGCTGCAGCCCTGACCCCAGTGCCACAGAGCTCGTCATCTCTGTGCTATGGAGTTCATCAAGTTAAAGTGAGGTCATGAGGGTAGGCCCCAAACAAATGTGATCAGTGCCCTTAAAAGGAGGGACATTTGGACACAGAGAAGGACACACATGGAAGGAAATGTGAAGAGGCGCACCGGGGCGAAGCCGGGTGGGCCTGCAGCTGCCCTCAGGGTCGGGGTGCTGCGCGTATAGACCGAGGAATTCTGAGGACCACTGAAAGTTAGGGGTCAGGCATGGGGCAGGTTCTCCTGCATAGTGCTCAGAAGATGTGCGGCCCTGCTGGGGGGCCCCCGACTGTGGTCCTCCAGTGTCCAGAACTTTGAGACAGGGGGCTTCTCCTGCTTAGCGGCTTGAAGTATTTCATTAACGGCAGCCCCTGCCAACGAGCACACAGATGCAGGTGCAGGAGCCACACAACTGCGTGATCTGATGTGCTTGTGTATGCAGGATGCAGTGTGAACAAAGGCCCAGCCACACAGGGCCTCGTGGACCAACATAAGGAGGTTAGATTTGCTGCTGGGCCAAGGGAGTTAAGGGAGTGGACAGGCAGGACACGAAGCCAGCAGGCAGTGGGCACAAAGGACACTTCACTTTTATATTTTTAAACCACAGAGGAGGACATATTCCTCTTCTCTCCAACAGCTTGAGAAGTACAGAGGAAACCCCCAGGCCCACTGAGTGCTCTGTCACTGCCCTCCTGCAGCTCCTTAGGTCTGTGCCTCTGGCCCTGCCACACTGCCAAGGAAAGAAGACACAGATGGGGACATTCTAGGTTCATATAATTGCTTAATTTCAGCCAGAATGTCTGTGAATAAACTTGCATAAATTACATAAATTACAATGTTTTTAAACTAATAATTCTTTTTTTTCCCTAATGGAGTTTTAAGCCCAAGAAGAAAAATTTACATTTGGGCTGATAAAGGAGATGCTATGGGAGCCAGGAAATTGGAGACCAGTTTCTTAAACTCTCCCGCAGGCATTCTGAGAAGAGCAAGGACTATGAGCCACGCCTTTCCTTAGCAATATGCTTGGTTTTGAATGAGATTTGTTTTTTACTATTTTTTTTCTAAATTTGGGGATTTTGTACTAAGTCCTTTTTAAATTTTAAAGAGTAATTTTTAAAATTGTGTGTTAAGTCATTATAAATGGGCCAGAGGTTGATGACAAATAAATATTGTATAGAATCACACCTGCTACAATTTTTTCATCATCTCAAGATAGAGGAGACCCTTCTGTTAGTAGCTAAAAGCAGAGGCCTTCTAAGACAAAGAGACATTTTAAGAAAGTTTTCAACCATATTCAGAATTGATATTTGCATTATTAAGGTGGACTTCAGTAAAGTTAAAATGTCTGCTCTTTAAAATACATTGTGAAGAGAATGATTAGACAAGAAATGGACTGGCAGAAAATATTTGCAAATATATCTCATGAAGATCTATTACCTTTTGATGCCAGAGCACTGCTAAAGAGAAAAAGAGGACCATTACCCAAAATATTAAAAAAAAAATCCTTTGAAAACTCAACAATAAGCATACAAACAACCTGACTTAAAAATGGGCCAAATAGGCCGGGTGCACTGGCTCATGCCTGTAACCCCAGCACTCTGGGAGGCAGAGGCAGGTGGACTGCCTGAACTCACAGGTTGGAGACCAGCCTGAGCAAGAGTGAGAGCCCATCTCTAAAAAATAGCTGGGCATCTGGCAGGCGCCTGTAGTCCCAACTACTTGGGAAGCTGAGGCAAGAGAGAATCACTTGAGCCCAAGAGTTTGAGGTTGCTCTGAGCTGTGATGCCATGGCACTCTACCCAGGGCAATAGAGTGAGACTCTGTTTGAAAGAAAGAGAGAGGAGAGAGAAAGAGAGGGACAGAGAGAGAAAGAGAAATAAAGAAAGAAAGAAAGAAAGAAAGAAAGAAAGAAAGAAAGAAAGAGGGTAGTGCCTATGGCTCAGTGAGTAGGGCGCTGGACCCATATACTGAGGGTGGTGAGTTCAAACCCGGCCCCAATCAAACTGCGACAAAAAATAGCCGGGCGTTGTGGCGGGCACTTGTAGTCCCAGCTACTCGAGAGGCTGAGGCAAGAGAATCGCCTAAGCCCAAGAGCTGAAGGTTGCTGTGAGCTGTGATGCCACAACACCAAGAGCAATAGAGCAAGACTCTGTCTCAAAAAAAAAAAAAAAAGGACAGAACATTTTCATCATACAATCTAGCAATTTCATGCCTTGCTATTTACTCAGATGAGTTAGAAACCCATGTTCCGGGTGGCGCCTGTAGCTCAGTGGATAAGGCACCAGCTACATGCACTGAGGCTGGCTGGTTTGAGCCTGGTGCAGGCAGCTAAACAACAATGACAACTGCAACAACAGCAACAACAACAAAAATTAGCTGGGCATTGTGGCAGGCACCTGTAGTCCCGAGCTTGGGAGGCTCAGGCAAGAGAATCACTTAAGCCCAAGAGTTTGAGGTTGCTGTGAGCTGTGATGCCACGGCACTCTACCCAGGGCGGTAGCTTGAGATTCTGTCTCTAAATAAATAAATAAATAAAAGAAACCCATGTCCACACAGAAACCTGCCCATGAATGGTTTAGAGCAGTTTTATCCATCGTTGCCAAAACTGGGAGGTGACCAAGCTGCCCTTTAGCAGGTGAGTAGGTGAAAAGACTGCAGCATGTCCAGACAATAAAATATCAGTCAGTGATGGGCGGCACCTGTGGCTCATCGAGTAGGGCGCCGGCCCCATATACTGAAGGTGGCAGGTTCAAGCCCGTCCTCGGTCGAACTGCAAAACAAAAACAATAGCTGGGAGTTGTGGTGGGAGCCTGTAGTCCCAGCTAGTCAGGAGGCTGAGCCAAGAGACTCACCTAAGCCCAGGAGTTGGAGGTTGCTGTGAGCTGTGTGACAGAGCACTGCTAAAGAGCACTGCTGTGGTAGAGCACTCTTGGTAGAGTGCTGGCTCTGCACTCCACCCAGGGCGATAAAGTGCGACTCTGTCTCTACCAAAAAAAAAAAAAAAAAAGTCAGTCAGTGCTAAAAGGAAATGTGCTGTCAACCATGACAGGCATAGAGGAACGTTAAATGTGTATTGTTTATTACTAAGTGACAAAAGCTAACCTGAAAGGGCAAAGATTCCAAGTACAGCAGAACCTCTGTGAGTCACCACTAGGGGACTGTAACAATCTGGTCAACACAGGGAGGTGCTCAACCTAAAGCTTGAGGCCTCCTGTACTGACACACACAGGTGGTGCATGTCCGGTCTGTGAAAATTAGGTCAGTTCCAGGAGGTGCTCAGTGTGGGGAGGAGGTCAGCTATGGAGGTTCTGCTGTGTGTACCGTTCTGGAAAAGGCAGAACTTTGGAGAAAGGGAAAAGATCAGTGACTGCCATGGGCTGGGAGGGAGAAAGGGAAGAACGGTGGAACGGAGGGTTTTAGGGCAGTGCAATTGTTCTGTGAGCTGCGTATGGCTATATGAGCAGAAGGGCTGCCATATGTCTGCTTGTATGGTGGGTACAGGCATTACACATTTGTCCAAACCTGAGAATGTGTACCACCAAGTATGAACCCTTACTTATATGGAATTTGGGTGACAATAAAATCTTGATGTGATTTCATCAGCTGTGACAAAGGCACTACCCTAGAGGGGGTGTTGACAGTGTGATAGGCTGTGTGTGTGTCAGGGGACAGACATTTGGGTATTCTTCATCTCAATTGTGCTGTGAAGCTAAAACTGCTCTAAAAAATAAAATCTAGGGCCGGGCACGGTGACTCACTCCTGTAATCCCAGCACTCTGGGAGGCTGAGGTGGGCAGATCGCCTCAGCTCACAAGTCTGAGACCAGCCTGAGCTAGAGCAAGACCCTATCTCTAAAAATAGCCGTGCATTGCAGTGGGCGCCTGTAATCCCAGTTATTGGAGAGGCTGAGGCAAGAGAATCGCTTGAGCCCAAGAGTCTAAGGTTGCTGTGAGCTATGATGTCACGACACTCTACCGGAGGTGACAAAGTAAGACTCAGTCTCAAAAAAAAAAAAATGAAAAAATAAAATACATAATAAATGAAATTAAAAAATAAAATCTATGTTTCTAGAAAAGAAGTTAAAAGTATTCCAGTTCTTGCTCTCTCTCTTATTTGGTTAATATTGGCCCATATCTAAGAAAGTATGACATTTTTCAATAGTATCCATAATGGTGAGTCTGGATTTTTTGGTAAAAAAGATTTATTTTGTTTATATAATTACAAAAACCTGGAAGGAATATAAGTAAAGGATATTCTTTCTTTCTTTTTTCAAGAGAACAAGAATGAGTTTTCTTTCTGAATTAAAAAAAGTAAAACTTCTACTCATAATTCCATATGCTCTTAAGGCTTCCTCTCTCCTGAGTGGTGGACTAGTGTTGTCCATGATGTTGCCATTTCCATTTCTTGACAAACTCCTTTCAAAATACAGTAATTTAATGGTCTGCTTCTGTAAGGGTGAAAAGGGTGTTGCCTCTGTGGTCTTAGAAAACTTTAGGGTGATAAGAGGAGTGACAGGAGGGTGATGGGAGAGTGACAAGGAGAGTGACAAGGAGGGTCACAAGAGGAATGACAAGGATGGTGCCAGGAGGAGTGGCAAGGAGGGTGACAAGGAGGAGTAACAGGAGGGTGATAAGCAGGGTTAACAAGGAGGGTGACAAGAGGATTATAGGAGGGTGACAGAAGTGACAGGAGGGGTGGCAAGGAAGATGACAAGGAGGGTGACAGAAGGGGTGACAACAGTCTGACAAGGAGGGTGACAGGAGAGTGACAAGAAGGTGACAAGGAGAGAGACAGGAGTAATGACAGGAGGAGCAACAAGGAGGCTGACAAGCAAAAGGAGGGTGACAGGAAGAGTGACAGGAGGAGTGACAAGAGGGTGACAGGAAGAGTGACAGGAGGAGTGACAGGAGGGTGACAAGTCAGTTCTCGTCTGTGCGGTGGCAGTGAGTGATAACCACCCAAGGAGGTTCCTGTATTATGAAAGCAGCAAAGTAAGACACTCTGGAAACACTACCGCTCTGAGGGCAGAAGAGCACCAAGGGTTTCTTTTCAGGCAAAATTTTGTTTGGCCATTTTTTTCTTTGTTCTATGTCTCTTATCTTCCTTCCAAACTATTTCTGAGTTCATGAAGTGATGTGAAAATACAGTTAGAGAGGTGGAATAAGTTCATGTATTCACTCGCACCACAGGAAATCATAGTTAACAATAACTTACTGCGTATTTCAAAATAGCTGGAGATTTGTGATGTTCCCAGCACGATGATAAGAAGACAGACGTCTGAGGTGATGGCTATCACACATACCCCACTTGACTCATTCATGCCCTGTATATCTCTTACATAAGTACAACTTTTATATATTAATAACGAGACTTTTTATTTCCAAAACATTGCCTGTCTTGGTAATTTCTAAAAAGGACTTGAAAAATAAACATTTTTCTTTGATGGCAGCAGCAAGCACATAGTAAATAAAGCAAGGATTTGGCTATTGTAAGGAAATCTCTTTAATTTCAATCAATTATATGTTAAAGGGGAACTTTGAGATTGCCAGTTCTTCAATGATACCCTTCAAAATGTTAAAAAGAGGCTGGACGCGGTGGCTCACACCTGTAATCCCAGCACTCTGGGAGGCCAAGATGGGTGGATTGCCTGAGCTCCGGAGTTTGAGAGCAGCCTGAGTAAGAGTGAGACCCTGTCTCCAGAAAATAACCGGTATTGTGGCAGGCACCTGTAGTCCCCCCTATTCGGGAGGCTGAGGCAAGAGAATCACTTGAGCCCATGAGTTTGAAGTTGCTGTGAGCTGCGACACCCTGGCACTCTACAGAGGGTGACAAAATGAAACTAGAAAAAGAAATGTTAAAATGTTAAAAAAGAAATGTCATTCATCAAACCTATCATGTAGTCAGCAAAGAACCATTTCTAGGATTTTCCCAGATAAAAATAGGAGGATTTCAGAAATCTCTAATCATTGTGCCAGACCTTTGTAGGAGAGGTTTAGTGGAGCTTCCTGGCAGGACAATAAAAAGCAAGGCAGGCGACGTCTCTGCCCCCTCAGTGGTGGACTGGAAAGTGCCAAGGGTCTGGTGGGTGGTAACTGGGCTCCAGGGACATTCCAGGGATGCGGAGCAGCCTGTTTACTCCCATCAAGGCGTTCAGCTGATGTGTAAGGAGGCCTGACTTTAGCATACCTGAGGCCCCTGCTTCCCTGTGCAGAATAATTCAGGCAGATGGTCAAGGGTAGCCAGAGCCCGCTGCATACTTCCCTGTGCCTGGCACTGTGCGCCTGTGGATGTCATTTAGTTTGTCAACAACCCTGTGAAGCAGAGTAGCTAGTTTTGTTTTCTCCATTTTACAGAAGGGCCAGCTAGAGACTTGAGAGTTAGAGTATCTTGCTTTGGATCACAGAGCAGACAGGTACTTTAATTATTAACCTATGTGTTCGTCTTCCATAGGGTTCTGTGTGTTTCACAAGATCACATAGCTCTGGACTTCTCTTAGTTGAGAAGCTTTCCATTTGACTGGCTTTAAAATAGGTCAGGAACATAATCCCATTTTTAGGAGAATTGCTAATATAAGATTAACCTGATTTTATTATCTCTGCCCTATGCCCAACCCCAGCCTGTTCCAGAACCAATCCCTAGGGAGCTGCATTTCCAGTGCTAGTCACCTCAGGCCTTCTGAAGAGACAGAAATGTAATCTACTTTATAATGTGTAAAAAGCTTTATCAAAATATGTAATTCACATACTATAAAATTTACCTTTTAAAGTGTATAATTTAGTCCTTTTTAGCATATCCACAAAGCTGCACATTGTCACCAAATCAATTCTATAACGTTTATTTTCATCACTCCCAAAAGAAACTACCATGAGTGCTTTCCATCTCCACCATCTTCTCCGGACCTAGGCAATCACCATTTACTTGCTGCCTTTATGGATTTCACTACTCTGAACATTTAGTACAAGTCAATTCATGCCGTCTGTGGTCCTTGTGACCGGCTTCTGTCACTGAGCATGATGTTTCCAGGGTCCTTACAGGGTGTAGCACACATCAGCATCTCAGCCCTTTTTATGGAGAAGTGATATTCCATTGTAGAGATACAATTCCCTGTATCTACCCCCTCATCAGTTGCTTGATACTGAGATTATTTTTGCCTGTTAAGAATAATGTTTTTACTGCCTGCCAATAAAGTTTTATTGGAACAGTCACTCCGTTCGTTTGTTTATCGTCTGTGGCTGTTTTTCCCGCAACAACAACAGAGTTGAGGAGCTGAGATAAAATTAGCATGTTCTCAAAGCCTTACATGTTTATTATCTGGCCTTTTACAGAGACTGCTGGCTTACCTGTATTCAACATGCTGGGGATACAATGTGATAGAAATACACAAGATCTCTATCTTTATAAAGCAAATATATGTGTGGTTTGTCTTCTGAGATCCAGTTTTTTTGGTGATTCCTCCCTCTTATTAGGGTGTCTGATAGAGCAAATGATTTGCCTGTTCATTTATCTGCACTGGGTTTTAGGGATAGCCCTAAGAATATAGTAAAGCCACACAAACAGAGCCCCCCATTGCAAGTTCAATATCCATATGAACTTACAGAGGAGATTTTATAATCATTAAAACTTCGTTCATATGGATGATAAAACACAACCATAGTACAGAAAGAAGGAGGGAAGAGGAGGAGGAAGAAGGGAAGTGGGGAGGCTGGGAGGAGGGAGGGTATTTGTGTGTTGTATAATGGTAAATTTCAAAACTATTAAAAGTAGAGTATAAATGTCTGACCACAACAAATAAGTGGGTAAGGTGAGGTCTCTGTAAATCATCAGTTTGATGTAAGCATTCCACGTTGTATATCAAATCAGCACATTGTGTCCCATAAATGCATTAATGTACCAGTTATGATTTAATAAAAAAAAAGAAAAAGAATAATGTTTTTGCTGAGCATGGTGGCTCATGCCCATAATCCTAGCACTCTGGGAGGCTGAGATGGGAGGATCCCCTGAACTCAGGAGTTTGACACTAATCTGAGCTAGAGTGAGACCCCCATCTCTAAAACCAGCTGGGCATGGTGGTAGGCACCTGTAGTTCCAGCTACTTGGGAGGCTGAGGCAACAGGATCACTTGAGCCCATGAGTTTGAGGTTGCTGTGAGCTATAAAGCCATGGCATTCTACTGAGGGTGACAAAGTGAGACTATCTCAAAGAAAAAATAAATTATGTTTTCATGGGCATTCTGGGAGAGGTTTTTGTATGGTGTGTTTTCAGTTTGCTTTAGTGGTAAAATTGTTGGGTTATGTAGAAACTATGCTTAACATTTTAAGGAATTGCCAAATAGTTTTTCAAAGTACTGGCAGGTAAGAAATGCTATCTCATTGTGGTTATGACTTGTATTTCTCTAATGACTATTAGTATTGAGCATCTTTTCATGTGCTTACTGGACATTTGTTTATCTTATTGGAGAAATAGCTATTCAAATCTTTTCCCTAATTTCAAATTGGGTTATTTGTCCTTTTGTTGAGTTGTAAGAATTGCTTATATTATGGAAACACACCCCTCCCTTAGAAGATATCTGATTTGCAAATATTATCTCTTGTTATGTAGATTGTCTTTTCACCTTATTGATGGTGTCCTTTGAGGCACAAAAGTTTTTAACTTGTTTTTTTTTTCTTTTTTTTTTTGAGGTAGAGTCTCACTATGTTGCCCTTGGTAGAGTGCTGTGCAATCACAGCTCACAGTAATCTCAAACTCTTGAGCTTAAGTGATTCTCTTGTCTCAGCCCCCCAAGTAACTGGGATTACAGGCAGCCGCCCCAATGCCCGGCTATTTTTTTGTTGCAGTTGTCATTGCTGTTTAGCTGGCTCAGGCTGGGTTCAAACCAGCCAGCGTCGGTGCATGTGACCAGTGCTGTAACCACTGTACTACCAGGTGCCGAGCCTTTAATATTTCTTTTAGACTGATAACATCTGGAATTTATTTGAATTTTAGGATCCAAAATTATAACATTTTCTGAACATATAGCTATTAAAAATGCTAGTGAAAATTGCTTAATCATTTTAGAGCATCAAAATGTAATATAAGATTCGTGTCTGAAAGCAACCATTTTTCCATGTGTGTTTTAATCTTTTATCAGTCATTTTAAGTTGATGAATAATTTAAAAATGAGTTTCTTTGTTATAAGGTCACTTTGAAGAGTCATCTCAGTTGGACCTGCCATGCTCTGTCCTCCACATTTGCTCTTTCTCCCTGTGAGAGGACAGACCTTGCATTTATTTATCATGAGCTTCCAAAGACTGCTGGTGTCCTTTTTGCTCTTCCTCCACGGCACTAGTTCGGCATTTTATTTGAAAAATATTCTGGATTTTTTTCTTTTCTTTTTCTTTTTTTTTTTTTTTAGACAGCGTCTCACTTTATTGCCCTTGGTAGAGTGCCATGGTGTCACAGCTCACAGCAACCTCAAACTCTCAGGCTCAAGTGATCCTCTTGCCTTAGCCTCCCGAGTAACTGGGAATATGGGCACCCACCACAACACCAAGCTAGATTTTCTATTTTTTAGAGATGGAGTCTTGCTTTTGTTCAGGTAGGTCTCTAACTCCTGAGCTCAAGGGATCCTCCTACCTAGGTCTCTCAGTGTGCTGGGATTACAGGCATGAGCCATTGTGCCCACCCACTTTCCCCATTTTAGAATAAGATTATTTGATTTTCCCCAGTTGAGTTCTTGGAGCGCCTTACATATTCTAGCTGTTAATCCCTTGTCAGATGGGTAGTGTGCAAATATTCAGTATTGTTTCCTTCACTGTGCAGAAGCTTTTTAGCTTGATTTGATCCCATTTGTCCAGTTTTGTTTTGGTTGCCTATGACTTGGGGGTCATTACTCAACATGTGCTTGCCCAGACCAATGTTCTGAAACATTACGCCAGTGTTTTCTTTTAGTACTTGCATATTTCACATCTCTGATTTAAGTCTTTAATCCATTTTGATTTGAGTTTTGTATATAATGAGGTAAGGTCCAATTTCATCTTCTGCACATGGAGAGCCAGTTTTCTCAGGACTACTTATTGAAGAGACTGTCCTCTGCCCACTGTATGTTCTTGGCATTGGTGTGGCAAATAAGTTCTCTATAGATGTGTGGATTTATTTCTGAGTTCTCTATTCTGTCCCATTGATCCATGTGTCTGTTTCTGTGGCAGGACCATGTATTGGTTACCACAGCTCTGCAGTATAAGTTCAAGTCAGTTGATGTGATTCTTCCAGTTTGCTCTTTTTGCTCAGTACAGCTTTGGCTATTCCGGGTCTTTTGTGGTTCCATGTGAATTTCAGTATTATACTTTCTATTTCTGTGAAGAATGTCTTTGGTATTTTGATGAGGATTGCATCAAATCTGCAGATTGCCTTGAGTAGTAAGGACATTTTAACAATACTCATTCTCTCAATCCATGAGTGTGAGGTATCTTTTCATTTTTTTTGTGCCCTCTTTGACTTCTTTCATCAATGTTTTATGTTTTCATTGTAGAGATCTTTTACTTCATTGGTTAAGTTTACTTTATTTGTAGCTATTTTAAATGGGATCACTTTTTTGATTTCTTATTCAGATTGTTTACTGTTGGGATACAGCGATGCTACTGATTTTTGCATGTTTGTATGCTGCAATTTTTTTTTGCAGTTTTTGGCTGGGGCCTGGTTTGAACCCACCACCTCCAGTATATGGGGCAGGCACCCTACTCCTTGAGTCACAGGCACCATCCAGGATGCTGCAGCTTTACTGAATTTGTTTATCGGTTCTAATAGTCTTTTTTGTAAAATCTTTAGGTTTCTCTAAATATAAGATGGTATATATGAGGATACATATGAGGATAATTTGAATTTTTTCTTTTTCATGTGGATGCCCTTTATTCCTTTCTTTTGTCTGATTGCTCTAGCTAGAACTTCCAGTATATGCTGAGTAACAGTGGTTAATGCAAACTGTTCCAGATCTTGGAGGAAAGGCCTAGATGTTATATATGGCTCCTCCTTGTGTTGCGGTATTTTCCATCTATACCCAGTTTTTTTGAGAGTTATTTATCATGAAAGGGTGTTGAATTTTAGCTAATGTTTTTTCAGCATCAATTAAAATGATTATATGATTTTTGTTCTTTGTTCTGTAGGTAAGAGATATCACACTGATTGATTTGCATATTTTAAAACATCTTTGCATTCCTGGGATGAATCTCACTTGGTTATGTTGAACAATCTTTTTAATGTGTTGTTAAACTCTGTTTGCTAGTATTTTTTTGAGAATATTTGCATGTATTTTTATTAGAGATAATATCTTAATGTTTCATTTTTGGTTGCATCTTTGTCTGGGTTTGGTATCAGGGTGATACAGCCCTCATATAATGAGTTTGAGAGTATTCTTTCCTCCTCAATTTTTAGGAATACTTTAACTTGGTATTATTTCTTCTTTGAATGGTTGGTAGAATTCAGCAGTGAAGCCACTGGGCCCTGAGTTTTTTTTAGATAGGCTATGTGTGTCTTTAATGGTGAAGTGGGTTTTGTATAGACGACATATAATTTGGTCTTGTTTTTTATTCATTCAGCCAGTCTAGGTTTTTGACTATAGAGTTTAGTTCATTCATTCTCAACGTTACCATTGATTCAAAAGGACTTACTTCTGTCATGTTGTGATTTGATTTCTGGTTGTTCTTTGCTCTTATCTTTCTTCTTTCCTTCCTGACTTCCTTTGTTAAAAGGAATTTTTTTCTGATAGTATGTTTAATTTCTTCTTTTTTTATTTTTTGGGTATTAGTTGTAGGTTTTTTGATTTGAGGTTACCATGAGGCTTGCAAAAATATAGTATAGCCAATTATTTTAAATATATGACAACTTAGCTCTGCTTACAATCAAACAAATAAATAAAACAAAGAGAAATCTAAAAGAAATTCAATTCTGCACTTTAACTCCACCCTCCCACTTTTAAACTTTTCATTGTTTCCATTTATGTATTTTTTATACTACTTAACACTCAAAAAGTTGTCACATGTAGGTCATTAGAAAAGTTTTAAGATGCACAAAATTGAGAAACATAAAATTCACAGATGGAAGCAAATGAAGCCCTCCCAGCAGCACTGATAAGCAGAGCAAGTTGAAACTTGCATGAGTTAATCAGAATAGACGCTGTCAACTGTGTTTCTTGGAAGTGAAATAATGGCCCATAAAATAGTCTGTCTTGAAACATTAGTAGTGACCTACATAGCTATTATATTTGAAAGGTTTGTTTTTCAGTCTTCCTAGTCAAGACATACTGGTTTATACACTGCAATTACAGCAATAGACTGTTCTATCTTTGTGTCCTGAGGCTACCAGGGATTTGAATACCTTCAGATGATTTCGTATTGTTCATTTACATCCTTTTCTTTCATATTGAAGAACTCCTTTCAGCATTTCTTGTCAGACATGTCTAATGTTGATTAAATTCCTCAGCCTTTGTTTGTCTGGGAAAGTCTTTATTTATCCTTCATGTTTGAAGGACTTGTTTGCAGTATATAATATTCACGCGTTAAGGTTTTATTCCTTCGGCAGTTTGAATATGTCATCCCACTCTCTCCTGGCCCTGAAGCTTTCTGCCAAGAAGTCTGCTGCCAGAAGTATTGGAGCTCCTTCAAATGTTATCTTCTCTTTTTTCTTGCTTCCCTTAGGATTTTTTAAGTTTCTGTGACCTTTGGGAGACTGATTATTAAATGCCTTGAGGCAGTCTTGTTTGGCTTAAATCTGTTACTTTATGGCTATCTTATAACTGAATATTGATATCTTTATGTTTGAAAAGTTCTGTTTTTATTCTTTGAATAAACTTTCTACCCCAATCTCTCTCTACATTTCCTCTTTAAGGGCTATAACTTTTAGATTTACCCTTTTGAACCTATTTTCTAGTTCTAAAATTGCTTCATTCTTCTTTTTTTCTGACTATATATTTTCTAATAGCCTGCCTTTGAGCTCCTGAATTCTTTCCTATGCTTGATCAATTCTGCTCTTATGAGACTCTAATGTATTTTAAATTGCAGTTTGTAAATTAAATTCCAAAGCTCCAGAATTTCTGGTTCATTTTTTAGTCTAAAGAAACTTTCTCTTCTTCCTTATTCTTTCTCATTAGATCTTTGAAGTGTTTAGGACAGATGTCTTGAAAAGGACCTCATGAATTCCTGTCACTATTTCTTTGTCAGGCTATGTTTCTGATCCAGTTCTTCTGTCCCTGGTCTTGGGGTCATGATCAGGAAGAGGATTTGTTGCTGCTGTCCTGGTATTTATGAAGAAATTTGCTCACCCTCTATCTTCTCAGTAACTGACTGATGTACTGTCGGCTATAAATTGGGCTAAAACTCTGAACTGTGAGATGTTGGGAGGTTGGGTGGTTGGGTGAGTGAAAAATGAGCTATAGTCAGAAGCTACCTAGCATCCAAACAGGGTCTGGCACTTCCCCAGGGAACTCTGCACATAATCATGGAGACAGAGGGATCATTCTGAAGGTGAGGACTCAGGGACACAAAGAGATTTTCTCCGTGCCACTCCTGTAGCTGGTAAAAAGTCCTGGAATTAAAACCTATGTCCCAAATTCTGTCCTGTGCTCTATTATCCACAAGGATGGAGTTGTTAGGTTACCTTCTCAGATGCCTGAAGAAATAGTTCTAAAATAGCTTGGTGCCTGTAGCTCAGTGAGTAGGGTGCCAGCCACATACACTGAGGCTGGCAGGTTCGAGCCTGGCCTGAGCCTGCTAAACAACAGTGACAACTGCAAACCCCAAATAGCCAGTTGTTGTGGAGGGCACCTGTAGTCCCAGCTACTTGGGAGGCTGAGGCAAGAGAATTGCTTAAGCCCAAGAGTTTGAGATTGCTGTGAGCTGTGATGCCATAGCACTCTACTGAGGGCGACATAGTGATACTCTGTCTCAAAAAAAAAAAAAATAAAATAAAATAAAACATAAAATGTATAGAGGTCACGAAGAAGAGAATGGCGATGTACATTTGGTGGGTGGAGGCTGCAGAGTTGTCTTTCTGACCGGGTGGCCTGCAGGCACAGAGCTCTGTGTGAGAGGATGAAAACTTTTGCTTCTTGAGATTGCTTTTCTTTCTGGTCTGCCAAACTCAGTTTTTCCACCTTCACAGTTTGAGTCAAGGTACTTTGTGTGGGTTGTTATAATGAATTGTTTCCTTTTTAAGTTGCAAACTGAATCACTTTTGGAGCCATGTCTGCTTTACAGGTATTTTATTTATGAACTAATGTTGCAAAAATCTACCTCTCCCCATCTCAGGCAAATGCCTACCTTCTTCTGCAGAGCTAGACATCTACTTCCCACGCCATAGGGACAGATCTAACTTCCCCCTTCACAGACACAGATCTACCTACCGCTCCTCAGGCACAGATCTCCCTCCCCCTCCACAGGCACAGATCTCCCTCCCCCTCCACAGATACAGATCTCCCTCCCCCTCCACAGGGACACATCTACCTCCCCCTCCACAGATACAGATCTACCTCTCCCTCCACAGGGACACATCTACCTCTCCTTCCACAGATACAGATCTACCTCTCCCTCCACAAGCACAGATCTCCCTCCCCCTCCACAGCCACAGGTCTAACTCCCCCTCCACAGATACAGATCTAACTCCCTACTCCACAGATACAGATCTACCTCCCCCTCCACAGAGACACATCTACCTCCCCCTTCCCCGGGACGCATCTACCTCCCTCTTTCCCAGGCACACATCCCCCTCCCCCTCCACAGCCACACAAACACCCTTTGCTGTTACCAGGTGCCTGACTTTACCTGTTTATTACCTAGGGAATTTCTAGAAGTTCTGATTACATGTCAAATTCATGACCTAGATTGTACTTTGAGCTTAAAAATAGAATTTAGGGTAGAGTTTTCAACCCAGTTGTAAATATCACTGTCGTCTTTTTTTTTTTTGTATCTAAAATATTTGCTCAACTGTTTCTCCTTTAAAAAAATGTATCATTAGTCACCTATAGAAAAAAACAAGAAAGAAAATGAAAGAAAGAAGGAAAGGAAGGAAGGAAGGGAGAAAGAAAGAAAGGGTGGTGCCTGTGACTTAGTCAGTAGGGTGTCAGCCCCATATACCGAGGGTGGCAGATTCAAACTCAGCCATGGCCAAACTGCAACAAAAATATAGCTGAACTTCATGGTGGATGCCGGTAGTCCCAGCTACTCAGGAGGCTGAGGCAAGAGAATTGCCTAAGCCCAAGAGCTGGAGGTTGCTCTGAGCTGTGACACCATGGTACTCTACCAAGGGCAATAAAGTGAGACTCTGTCTAAAAAAAAATTTTGAAAGAAAGAAAAAGAAAACCTACCATCAGTCCCCTGCACTTAGTTACAGTTCAGTTTTTTGGTTTAGATTATAAATTTCTCAAGTTCTTTCAAAAACTTATGTAGATTTCCTAGGTAAGGTCAGGTGTACATTTATATTAGTTAGAGGACGTTTTGGTTGCAAATAGCCCAAACAACAACAACAAAAATCCCAAAGCTGCTTTAAATAATAAAGAAATTTTTTGGCTCATGTAATGAGAAGTGTAAAAAACGGGACAGCCTCTGGTCACCTTCGCTGTTCTCAGACTCTTTCCATCATACCATTCTGTTACTTACAGTATACATTTTGTTCTAAGGCTGGTTGTTAGGGGGTCATGTTCAGGGCTAGTTTCAAAGGGAGCAGGTATCACGTTCATGGTTCTGTCCAGTGTCAGGAAAATTTCCCAGAAGATCCCAGAATAAGCTTCTCCACATCACATTCATGTGAGTTGTGTGCTCATTTCTAATCCATTTCTTGTCAAAATGGGACTGCTGTGGTCAGACCTAGTATCTCCTGTTGTCCCCAGGAAGCAAACTTTGTGACATCTTGTGTGCAGAGAGTTACTGGAGCATCCTCCACTGAACATGCAGGGGGGTGAAAGTGAAAGGAACATGTGGGACCCAGACAGGAGCCAGTCTGTGGGGACAGCTGCCCTTGGTTGCACTGCTGCTGCCCCAGTTCTGTCTCCACTTCAGCCAGAGGCTGGCATCAGCTGATGCCAGGGAGGTGGTGTGGCCATGGGTGAGGTGTTGTACCTGGGCTTGGCTCCCAGTGTTTGGAGAATAAATGTCTCAGTCCTAAGTGGGGTAAACCACAGCATCCAGCTCACTTCACCTCATGAACCGTTTGGATCCATTTTCTTTGTGTATATTTTAGAAGCAAGTCCTTCAGAACTTTGGTTGATCTGTGACCCGAAAGATTTGCTGTCTGGAGGAAGAGCTGAAGGACTGAGGTCAACTTGCTGCCAAGCAGCCAAGGCTTGCTGCCCACTGTTTGCAGTAGCAGGGGACTGGGGAAGAATAGCAGAATTTGAAGTGATGTTATTGAAACTGCAGGGGGGCTGGTCTAGATCCACTTGCTCGTCACACAGAGATCTAATTATTGAGATGATGAGGATTATCAAGAAAGAAAGGAATTTTTTAAATTTATTTATTTATTTATTTTTGAGACAGAGTCTCACTTTGTCACCCTTGGTAGGGTGCTGTGGCATCATAGCTTGCAACAGCCTCAAACTCTTGGACTCAAGTGATCCTTTGCCTCAGTCTCCTGAGTAGCTGGGACCACCGAACCTGCCACAATGTCTGGCTATTTTTAGAGACAGGGTGATGCTCTGGCTCAGGTTGGTCAGAAACCTGTGAGCTCAGGCAATCCACCTGCCCTGGCCTCCCAAAGTGCTGGGACTACAGGTGGGAGCCATTGTGCCTGATGATGAAAAGAATTTTTAATAAGACAGATATCCTGGTGGGAGGATGGGAGAAGCTGCCTCAAATTTATCTTTCTGACTAGGAGAGATCTTTTTTTTTTGAGACAGAGTCTCACTATGTTGCCCTTCGTAGAGTGCTGTAATGTCATAGCTCACAGCAACCTCAAACTTTTGGGCTTAAGCGATTCTCTTGCCTCTGCCTCCAAAGTAGCTGGGACTACAGGCACCTGCCACAGTGCCTGGCTATTATTAATTTTTTATTGCAATTGTCATTGTTGTTTGTCTGGCCTGGGCTGGGTTTGAACCCACCAGCCTTGGTGTATGTGATTGGCACCATAATCACTATGCTGCGGGTGCTGAGCCAAGATCACTGGTTTTTAAAGGAGGGACTCCTGCTTTGAGGCAGGTCTCACTGAGGGGTCATGTGCATTGGGAGCAGATTGTAGGGACAGTGAGTCTTACTGTTTCTGGAAAACAACTCTAAGATCAAGTAGTTAATTCAGGGAGAGGATATATTTGGGTCATTGAAATTTTCTCAGTGGGAGGCCAACCACAGTAACACCAAACTAGCAGTGAACTTGCATTTGTCCCCCAGTACCTCCAACTGGATCTTAATATAGTGAAAAATCTAGATGTGGGCACTGTGGAGCAGACAGGGTACCAGGGAAATCCCTCCAATTCTGGCTTGAGGAGCATAAAAGAGAACTCTCACAGTTCAGAGACAGTGGGGAAACCACTGGGCAGGTTTTCTTCCTTCTCCTTTTCTCCATTCCCTTTCATTCTTGGCCCCAGTAAATCTTACAATGGGACAGTGGTTGGCATGGAAAACTACAAGAGCCAGACTTGGAAGGAGAGGAGCCTTCATCTTTCATTTGATGAACTGCAATTCCAATTCCCCATTCTACACTTATAACCTCTCTCAACTCTTGTCCCTGGGCCCTAGATGTGGCTCAGTCATGGAAATAGGTGATTTTTGGTTGACAGACTAAACAAAAGAAGACCCAGGGAACCACAAAGTGCTGGGAAGACAGCAGAAAAGGAAGAACACAGGACTCATGGATCTGTTTATGAATGTTTGGGTAGAGTTCCAACCTGTCCATGGATTGGTCTTCTCCTAACTAGGATCCCAGAGGCTATGAGAACTATGCTAATAGGTCAAACTCTTCCCAGGGCCCAACACTGGGTGACACACTCATAGGGAAAATTTGAGCAGCACTGGGAGTCTTTGAAACCTGGACTCACATTGTATTCATAGTCTATAGAAAGGGAGTTGGAACTTATGACTTCATCTTAACCAGGAAAGTGTATGCTAAAACAAAAATATCAATGTTCTCTCATATGAGTTAAAAAAAGACCCAGAGTCTCATAAGGGAGTATTCAAAATGTCCAGAATATAATTCAAAATTACCGAGCATACAAAGAACCATGAACCTTCCAACTTGCATGTGAAAAGACAGGCAACAGATGCCAGTGAAGAGATGACACAGATGCTGGGATTATTCAAAAAAGACTTTAACATAGCTATTGCAAAAATACTCAAAGGAGCAATTGTGAACACCTTTGAAACAAAGTTACATGGAAATGAAAGACAAAGAAGAACCAAATGAAAATTTTAGAACTGAAAACACAGTAACCAAAATTAAAAATTATTACAAAGACACCATAGTAGAATGAAGATGATGGAGGAAATAGTGAACTTGATTGTAGATCCATGAAAATTACCCAGTCTGAACAACAGAAAGAAAAAACACTGGAAAAAAAGAGTACAACCTAATGGTCCTGTGGAACAACAAAAAGTACAATGTTTGTATCATGAGATTTTTAGGAGAAAAGAAGGTGGTGCTAAAAAGAGATTGAAAAGGGGGGCAGAGCAAGATGGCCAACTGGAAGCAGCTTCCGAAAGAGGCTCCTGTCCAAAAGGAAAAATAACCTCCAGAAACTGTGCAATTGAGCTGAAGACTGGGAGCCCAGCTGAGAGAGAGAAGTGATAACTGTAGGTCACCTCTGCTGAGGCAAGTTCCGACTCCGAGAAAGCAAGCTTCAGGTACAAAATTCATCTGAAAGGAAAAGTGTCCGTCCCCTCCCCCAAGAAAGCTGTGTTTTTTTTGTTTTTTTTTTTTTGCTTTTCTGTTTCCTTTCTTTTCTTCTCTTTGCTTGCTCCTGCGGATTTTCTACAGATGAGTGGTGAACTATAGACCTCTTGTCTCACCCCACAAAAGAGTGCTATGGGAAATGGGGTCTGCTTCTCCCAGAGTGACCCTGATGTGACTCTGAACACTCTCTTGCTTTCCAGGTAGTTCGCCAGAAACCGCCAGGCCTCTGCAGGCCCACCACCAGCCAGGAACTCCCCCAGCAACTGCAGGGCACTTGCAGGGCCTCTGCAGGGTCACCCTCAGCCAGGGACTCCCCCGGTGACCGTGCAGCCCCATGCCTAAGCCTGCAGGGTGTCTGCAGGCCCACCTCTGCCAGGGACTCCTTCGGCAACTGCCAAGCCTCTGCAGGTCCACCCTGGCCAGGAACTCCCCTGGTGACTCTGTGGCCCTGCGCCCCACACTTGCGGCCTCTGCAGGCCAGCCTTCTGAGAGTGACTCCACCAGCGACTACCAGGTCTCCACAGGGTCGCCACTGACCAGGGACTACCCGGGTGACCGTGTAGTCCTGTGCCTGGTACCCATAGGGCCTCCGCAGGCCAGCCTTCTGCCAGGGATTCCAGAAGCTGTGGGCTCGGGACCCTCCTTCCGGAGCCCTCCCTGCCTCTGCGTGGAGCCCTCCTCCTGGCCAGAGACTGTTGTAGCCGTGGGCTCTCTTTGCCAAAGTCACTGGGCACCTGGCACTCCCAGATCCCTGTGCACCATCCCCAGCCCTGGTGCTGGATCTGGGGGTGTCACACTCCAGAGCTGCTCCTGCAGCCAGAACTCCCTGGGTAGGGCAGTCCCAGAGAAGCTACACAGGGTCACTCCCTACAAAGATCCAGCAACAACAGAGTGATCCTGCTGGGTTCTGATCTGGGAGAGACACCTCCCCAACTCTGAGGATGGTCACAGGCAACGGTGAAAAATAATCATGAGGCAGAATCAACAGAAAAACTCTGGCAATTTGAACAATCACAGTAGATCAACTCCTCCAAGGAACAAGGCAGATACAGCACATGATCTCTTGCATAGGAAAATGGCTATGAGATGTCAGAAATTGAATTCAGAATCAGGATAGCAAACAAGATCAGTGGAATGGAGGAAAAGATGGAATTAGAATTTCAAGCAGTAATCCAAAAGATGACCCAAAATATGTCTCAAGAATTCAATGAATTCAAAGACAAAATGACCAAAGATTTTGACACATTGAGACAAGAAGTTGCAGTCCTCAAAGATCTGAGAAATACAGTATAATCCCTCAGTAATAGGATGGAGCAAGCAGAAGAAAGAATATCTGACATGAAGACAAAGCTTTCAAAAGCTCTCAAAATTCCAAAGAGGAAGAGAAATGGAAGGCAAAAACAGATCACTCTCTCAGAGAACACTGGGATAATTTGAAGAAAACCAATATTTGCCTCATAGGGATCCCCAAAAGCGATGAAGAGGCTTCACAAGACACAGAGTCTCTTCTTCATGAGATTAGGAAAGAGAACTTTCCAGATATGCCAAGAGTTTCTGAAATTCAGATAGCAGACAGTTTCAGAACTCTAGCACAACTCAACCTGAATAAGACATCCTCCAGACACATCATAATCAATTTCACTAAAGTTAATAAGAAGGAGAAAATTCTGAAAGCAGCCCGATGAAGGAAAACAATTACTTACAAAGGGAAGAACATTAGAATAACTGAAGATCTCTCTGGTGAAACCTTTCAAGCTAGAAGAGGGTGGTCATCAACTTTAATCTCCTAAAACAAAATAACTTTCAATCCAGGATCCTGTATCCAGCTAAACTTAGTTTCATTTATGATGGAGAAATTAAATACTTTAATAACATCCACATGTTGAAGAAATTTGCCATAATTAAACTAGCTCTTCAGGATATTCTTAGACCTATCTTCCATAATGACCAGCGCAATCCTCCTCCACAAAAGTAAACTCAAAAGTAAACTCACTCAGAAACTTTTGATCAAATTCCAACTTCCACAGTCACAAAAGGATTAAAAATGTCCACCAGACTTTCAAAAGGCTTATCAATATTCTCAATTAATGTGAATGGCTTAAATTGTCCTCTAAGGAGGCACAGGTTGGCTGACTGGATATAAAAACTCAGGCCAGATATCTGCTGCAAACAAGAATCTCATCTTACCTTAAAAGATAAATATAGACTCAAGGTGAAGGGATGGTCATCTATACTCCAGGCAAAAGGAAAGCAGAAAAAAGCAGGTGTTGCAATCCTATTCACAGATACAATAGGCTTTAAACCAACCAAAATAAGGAAGAATAAGGAAGGACACTTTATATTTGTTAAAAGTACTACTCAATATGAGATTTCAATTATTAATATTTATGCACCCAGCCAGAATGCACCTCAATTTATAAGAGAAACTCTAATAGACATAAGCAACTTGATTACCTCCAGCTCCATAGTATTTGGAGATTTTAACACCCCTTTAGCAGTGCTGGATAGATCCTCCAAAAAGAAGCTAAGCAAAGAAATTTTAGATTTAAACTTAACCATTCAACAACTGGATTTAACAGACATCTACAGAACATTCCATCCCAACAAAACTGAATACACATTCTTCTCATCAGCCCATGGAACATACTCTGAAATTGATCACATCTTAGGTCACAAGTCTAACCTCAGCAAATTAAAAAAAATAGAAATTATTCCTTGCATCTTCTCAGACTATCATGGAATAAAAGTTGAACTCAATAACAACAGGAATCTGCATCCTCATACAAAAACATGGAAGCTAAATAACCATATGCTGAAGGATAGATGGGTCATAGATGAGATTAAGAAGAAAATTACCAAGTTTTTGGAACAAAATGACAATGAAGACACGAATTATCAGAACCTCTGAGATACTGCAAAGGTAGTCCTAAGAGGGAAATTTATAGCACTGTGAGCCTTCCTCAAGAAGATGTTAAGAGAGGAAGTTAACAACTTAATGAGATATCTTAAGCAACTGGATAAGGAAGAACATTCCAACCCCAAACCGAGCAGAAAAAAAGAAATAACTGGAATTAGAGCAGAATTAAATGAAATTGAAAACAAAAGAATTATACAACAGATCAATAAATCTTTTCAAAAAGTTGGTTTTTTGAATAGGTCAATGAAATAGATGAACCTTTGGCTAACCTAATCAGGAAAAAAAGACTAAAATCTCTAATTTCTTTTCTTTTTTTTTTATTTTGAGACAGAGTCTCAAGCTGTCACCCTGGATAGAGTGCTGTGGCATCACAGTTCACAGCATCCTCCAATTCCTGGACTCAAGCAAGTCTCTTGCCTCCACCTCCCATGTAGGTGCGACTATAGGCGCCCACCACAACACCTGGCCATTTCTTGGTTGCGGCCATCATTGTTGTTTGATGGGCCCGGGCTGATTTGAACCCGCCAGCTTAGGTGTACGTGGCTGGTGCCTTAGCCTGTTGAGCCACAGGCGCTGAGCCTAAAATCTCTAATTTCATCAATCAGAAATGGTAAAGATGAAATAACAATAGACCCCTCAGAAATTCAGAAAATCCTTAATGAATATTACAAGAAACTTTACTCTCAGAAATACGAAAATCAGAAGGAAATTGACCAATACTTAGAAGCACACCACCTTTCTAGACTTAGCCAGAATGAAGTGGAAATGTTGAACAGGCTGATACCAAGTTCTGAAATAGCATCAACAATACAAAATTTCCCCAAAAAGAAAAGCCTGGGACCAGATGGCAGGACAACAGAATTCTACCAAACCTTTAAAGAAGAACTAATACCTATATTACTAAACCTCTTCCAAAATATAGAAAAAGTAGGCATACTACCCAACACATTCTATGAAGCAAATATCACCTTGGTTCCTAAACCAGGGAAAGACCCAACAAGAAAAGAAAATTATAGACCAATATCACTAATGAATATTGATGCAAAAATATTTAACAAGATACTAACAAACAGAATCCAACAACACATCAAACAAATTATATATCAAGTAGGCTTTATCCAAGGGTCTCAAGGCTGGTTCAATATATGTAAATCTATAAATGTAATTCAGTACATGAACAAATTAAAAAATAAAGACCATATGATTCTCTCAATTGATGCAGAAAAAGCTTTTGACAATATCCAGCATCCCTTCATGATCAGAACACTTAAAAAAATTGGTATGAAGGGACATTTCTTAAACTAATAGAGGCCTTCTACAGCAAACCCACAGCCAATATCATATTGAATGGAGGTAAATTGAAATAATTTCCACTTAGATCAGGAACTAGACAAGGTTGCCCATTATCTCCTCTGCTCTTCAACATTGCAATGGAAGTTTTAGCCATTGCAATTAGGAAAGAAAAGGCTATCAAGGGTATCCACATAGAGTCAGAAGAGATCAAACTTTCACTCTTTGCAGATGATATGATTGTATATCTGGGAAACACCAGGGATTCTACTACAAAACTTTTAGAAGTGATCAGGAAATTCAGCAATGTCTCAGGCTACACAATCAACATCCATAAGTCTGTAGCCTTTATATATACCAATAATAGCCAAACCGAAAAAACAGTCAAGGACTCTATTCTTTTTACAGTAGTGCCAATGAAGATGAAATATTTGGGAGTTTACCTAACAAAGGATATGAAAGAGCTCTGTAAAGAGAACTATGAAACTTTAAGAAAAGAAATAGCTGAAAATGTTAAGAAATGAAAAAACATACCATGCCCATGGCAGGGAAGAATCAACATTGTTAAAATGTCCATACTACCCAAAGCAATATATAATTTTAATGCAATTCTTATTAAAGCTCATATTTTTATATTTTTATAAAATCATATTTTATCATATTTTTAAAGATCTCAAAAAATAATAATCTCATATCATATTTTTAAAGATCTCAAAAAAATAATACTTTATTTTATATGGAATCAGAAAAAAACCTCGAATAGCCAAGACATTACTCAGAAATAAAAACAAAGCAGGAGGAATCAGACACTACTATAAATCGATAGTGACCAAAACAGCATGGTACTGGCACAAAAATAGACAGGTAGATGTTTGGAACAGAATAGAGAACCAAGAGATGAATCCAGCTACTTACTTTGGCCACTTTATCTTTGACAAGCCAATTAAAAACAATCAGTGGGGAAAAGACTCTCTATTTAACAAATGGTGCTGGGTGAACTGGCTGGTGACCTGTAGAAGACTAAAACTGGACCCACACCTCTCACCATTAACTAAGCTAGACTCTCACTGGATTAAAGATTTAAACTTAAGACATGAAACTATAAAAATTCTAGAAGAAAGTGCAGGGAAAACTCTTGAAGGAGTCAGCTTGGGTGAATATTTTATGAGGAGGACTCCCCAGG
>CAUYON010136579.1:0-10480 GCA_963573935.1 Arctocebus calabarensis | reverse complement strand
GGCCTAGGAAATTCACAAGAAATTGACCTAGACATAGGAGGTGGGGGTTCCACATTTAGTCCTAAGTGTGAAGTGAAGGAGACATCAAGGCACAGGTGTCTCCTCAGCAGTTGTCCAGCCTTTTTGGCAATTGGAGCCTCTGGTGGAAGTTGGAGGTCCCCCTCCTTGCCTGTCATCCAGCCCGCTGGCTCTTCAGCAGGCTGCCACACCACCAACACTGCCAAGGAGGAGGCGGAAGGTCTGCCAGCCCCGCTGAGCAGGCTAGGGCGCCAATTGTCCTGCATCAATTCTCCCTCTCTGAGTAGAAACTCCAACTGCTGTTGGGGAAAAGGGGTGAAGACTCGATCTAACTGCTTCCTGCTGAATCAGGCAATGATAGAAGGGGGCTGTTGGGGTTTCTCCAGAGAAGAGTGATACAGGGGTTCATGGACTGGAACCATCTTTATTGCATGTAAGAACCATGCTCTTGGCTTGAAAGAATCAACAGTGTTAAAATGTCTATAATACCTAAATCAATTTATAGATTTAATGTCATCTCCACTGAAATACCAACATTGTACTGTGAGGAATTCAAAGGAATATTTCTTCATTTTGCATGGAACCAGAAAAAACCTGTATAGCCAAGGCAATTCTTAGTATTAAAAACAAATACAGATGGTTCCGCACCTGTAGCTAAGAGGCTAGGGCACCAGCCACATACACTGGGGCTGGAGGGTTTGAACCCAGCCTAGGGCCTGCCAAACAACAACAAATACAAAAAAAGAAAAATAGCCAGGCATAGTGTCAGGCACCTGTAATACCAGCTACTTGGGAGGCAACGCAAGAGACTCACTTAAGCCAAAGAGTTTGATATAGCTGTGATGCCATGAGGCATCCTGAGGACGACCTAATGAGACTCTGTCTAAAAAAAGAAAGAGTCATCATCTTACCAGACTTCAGGTTATACTACAAGTCCACTTGACCAAAATAGCATGGAATTTTGGCACAATAATAGCCACATAGATCTCTGGAATGAAATAGAAAACCCAGGGATGAAACCATCTTCTTATAATCATCTAATCTTCAATAAACCAAATAAAAGTACACACTGGGGAAAAGAATGCTTATTCAATAAGTGCTGCTGGGAGAATTGGATAACCACATGTAAAAGACTGAAACTGGACTCGCACCTTTCACCACTCACAAAAATTGAATCACAATGAAAAAAAGATTTAAATCTAAGATACGAAACAATACAAATCCTAGAAGAAAGTGTGGACAAAACTCTTACTGATATCTGCCTGTGGAAAGATTTAATGTGAACACTCTACTGGCAATTGCAACAGCAATAAAAATAAATAAATGAGACTTAATTAAACTGAAAAGCCTCTGCACAGTTAAGGACACAATAATCAAAGCAAATAGAAAACCTTCAGAATGGAAAAAGATATTGGCATGTTGTGAATCTGACAAAGGGTTGATAACTAGGATCTACAGAGAACTCAAACTTATCAACAAAAGAAAGAGTAAACAATACCATCTATTACTGGGCAAGAGACATGAACAGAACCTTCTCTGAGAAAGACAGACAAATGGCTAAAAAACATATAAAAAATGCTCATCATCCCTAATCATCAGAGAAATACACATCACAAAGTTGCAGATGCTGGTATGGTTGTGGAGAGAAGGGAATATTATTACAGTGCTGGTGAGATTACCAACTAATATAGCCTCTTTGGAAAGAATTATGGAAAATTCCTCAAAGAACTTAAAATAGACCTTCCATTTGATTCCACAAACCCATCACTAGGTATCTACCCAGAAGAAAAAGAAATAATTTTATCAGAAGCACATTTTCACTACAATGTTTATGGCAGCTCAACTTACTATCACCAAGATGTGGAATCAAACCAAGTGCCCATCAACCCAGGAATGGATTAATAAACTGTGGTATATGTACACTATAGAATACTATTTATCCATAAAGAAGATAGAAACTTTACATCTTGTGTATTGACCTGGATGGAGTTGGAGAACATTCTCCTTAGTGAATTATCACAAGAATAGAAAAGCAAGTATCTAATGTAGTCAATACTAATATGGGGGGTGGGGCAGAGGCAAGATGGGCAACTGGAGCCAGCTTTCCACAGAGGCTCCTGTCCACAGGGGAGTTAAAGGACAAAATTTTAGTAAGTAAGCTGATGGTTTGGAGCTGAGCCAAGAGAGAAGGTTGAAGAATGCACATCAACACTGCCGAAGCGAGTTGTGACCCCAAGGAAACAAACAATAGGCACAAAATCCATTGCCAAATGGATCTGAGTCCTCTCCCCCATGAGAATGGCTCACAGCATACTTTATACGAACAAACGAGTAGAGTTCAGCTCTCATCCTATTTTATCCCACAGGAGAGACTCTCTAAAAACCAGAACTCCTTCCCCAGAAAAGACCTACTAGTGTGCCATGGCACTCTATCACCAGGCATAAAACTATATACTCTCTACCTGCAGTTCTGAACTCCCAGCACTCCTCTCCATTCTCACCCCATGGTCTGGAAGCCTGTCCCCCATGGAGTCCAGATCCTTGGGCATTTTCTGGAGAGGTGTGGACAAGACATGGGCTGTTGCAGGTCATTGCAGATTCTGTGGCATGGGTATAAAGAGAGGACAGTGGACCGAGAGGGAGAGGGAGAAATGGTGTCCCACGGCACAGAGCAGCAGTGGCAGTGGCAGGAACAATAAGGCTTACACCCCTGGGGATATTTTGGAGAGATGCTCCCCGCCTCTCTTGGCAACCAGAGAAAGCCAGGCCTCTACTCTGGTGGCAGCCACTGGTGGAACAGCTCTGAGATGGAAATGCAGGCCTCATGAGTAAAGGGTATGCCTGAGGAGATACCTGCCCAGGTGCTGTGGGGACAGAAACTACAATATGTGCACCAAAAAATGGCATACTCCCAGAGTGGAACTGAGTCAGAAGTGCTGCTTCAGTGAGCCTAAGAAGCACCTGGTCCCCAGGGGAACATAGCTGAGACAAAAGCAGATGGAGCAACAGCACCAATCCAGGGAGAAACATACAATGAGAGCTGTGTGAGAATACCAGCCCAGGAAGAGGCAGTAACTGAGATTTGAGTGTGACCTTTAACTGTGCCCACCCTGACATGGATTGCAGCAGAGACAGACACTGGCTCCATGAGAATTGGTGCAATGGCAGTGGCACAGGGCAGGGCTGAGCCACAGTTTCAATGAACTCAAACAGAACCTAGTCCACAGGGGAGTGTAGCCAGGACAGAAACACTAATTCTGCAAGAATATAAGGGGCAGCAACATCATTCTGGAGTGAGGATGGATCTGAGTGAATTGCCCCAGCTTCCATTAAGCACCAGAGGTTGTCAGGCTTCAGCTCCCCATGCCTGCTGGTGTCAGAGTGCAGCAGACTGGCCAAGGAAACATAGATCTCCCAGTGACTCAGGCAAGTGAAAACCCCTAGAGCATCTGCTCAATGGAGGGAAGTGGGTCACATTCCTGTGGGGTTATCAGTGATGGAGTGTAAGGTGGGGAAGGAGGCATCAACCTTCCTGGACTAATTTGTTTGCTGGGTGGGTCCTTCTGACTCTACGGAGCACTGGAGCAAATCATACATGACCTGCCAGCAGATCCTTGCTATCTAATTGCTGGACACCTTTTGAACTCTCCCACTTGAGACTGGGTGCTACCTGGGATAATTGACTTGGAACTCTAGACCCAGGCCAATCATCTGAGGACTATCCAAAGTAGTACCCGGGGTGTTTGGTTGTGGGAAAGTTTGATTTTTCCTTTTCCAGTTGTTGCCCATGGTGGGGGAGGGGGATGACTTAGTTGCTGGTATTTCTCCACAGTTGAGACTTCAACCCAGAGTTACTGATTCACTAGGATTGAACAGAGAACTGCTGAAAATAAGACAGAGCCACTTAGCCCCACCACACCAAGCAGGTCCCCCATGTCTCAGGCCGTAGCACTATACAGGTCCTTTGCAAAGCTCTAGGGGAAAAAGTACAGACACTAGTCCCAGCTCTTGGGCAAAGGGTGGGTTAATTCCTACTCCAGGAGCCCCCAACTCAACTTCAACTTATCTACTCATCTAGCCAACTGGTGTAAAATAATCATGGGGTAGAATCAGCAGGAAAACTCTAGCAACATGAATAATCAGACTAGATTAACTCCCCCAAGGAATGACATGGCGAACACAACAGAAGACCCCTTTCATAAACAAATGGATGAGATTTCAGAAATCGAATTCAGAATTTGGATTGCAAATAAGATTAATACAAAGGAGGTAAAGTTGGACTTAGAAATTCAAGAAACATTTCAAAAGTTGTCTCAAGAATTCAATGAATTCAAAGAGAAATTGCCAAAGATTTTGACACAGTGAGACAAGAACTTGCAGCCTTCAAAGATCTGAGAAATACACTAGAATCCCTCGGTAACAGAATGGAGCAGGCAGGAGAAAGGATTTCTGACATTGAAGACAAAGCTTTTGAACACTCCCAAGCACTCAAAGAGGAAGAGAAGAGGAGAGCAAAAATGGATCATTCTCTTAGAGAGCTCTGGGATAATTCAAAGAAAACTAATATTTGCCTTATAAGAATTCCTGAAGGCAACTAAATGAATTCTAAAGGTCCAGATGCTCTACTCCATGAGATAATCAAGGAAATTTCCTAGACATGCTAGGAGATTCCGAAATTCAGACAGCAGACAGTTTCAGAACCCCAGGATGACTCCACCCAAATAAAGCATCTCCCAGACACATTATAATTAACTTTGCCAAAATTAATATGAAGGAAAAAATTCTGCAAGCAGCCAGACATAAGAAAACCATAACCTACAAGGGCAAGAATATTAGAATGACTGCAGATCTCTCTGCTGAAACCTTTCAAGCTAGAAGAAGGTAGTCATCAACTTTTACTCTCCTAAAGCAAAATATTTTCAACTAGGATCTGTATCCAGCAAAACTGAGTTTCAATTACTATGGAGAAATTAAATACTTTAATGACTTTCACATGTTGAAGAAATTTGCCATTACTAAACCAGCTCTCCAGGATATTCTCAGACTTATCCTCCATAATGACCAGTGCAATCCTCTACCACCAAAGTAAACTCACACAGAAACTTTTGATCAAATTCCAACTTCCACAGTGGCAAAAGGATTAAAAATGTCCACTGGACTTTCAAAAAACTCAATACCCAAAATACTACCAAGCTTATCAATAATTTCAATTAATGTGAATTGTTTAAATTGTCCTCTAAAGAGGCACAGGTTGGTTGACTGGATACAAAAACTCAGGCCAGATATCTGAGGCATACAAAAATCTCATCTTACCTTAAAAGACAAATATAGACTCAGTGTGAGGAGATGATCATCTATATTTCAGGCAAATGGAAATCAGAAAAAAAGCAGGTGTTGCGATTTTATTCCCAGATACAAAAGGCTTTAAACCAACAAAAGTAAGGAAAGATAAGGATGATCACTTCATATTTGCTAAGGGCAACACTCAACATGATGAGGTTTCCATTATTAACATTTATGCACCCAACCAGAATGCACCTCAATTTATAAGAGACTCTAACAGACATGAACAACTTGATTTCCTCCAGCACCATAATTGTCAGAGATTTTAACACTCCTTTGGCACTGTCGGATAGATCCTCCAATAAGAAACTCAGGCAGGGGAGGGGCAAGATGGCTGACTGGAGCCAGCCTTTGACAGACGCTCCCGTCCAGAGGGAAGGATAATGTCCAGAAAGTACCCAATTAAGCTCAAGACTGGAAGCTGAGCCAAGAGAGAAGAATGATAACTACAGGTCACCTCTGCTGAGGCAAGCTGAAACTCCAGGAAAGCAAACTTCAGGTACAAAATTTATCCCAAAGTAAAAGTGTCCGACCCCTCCCCCAAGAAAGTTGTAGGGTTGTTTGTTTGTGTGTGTGTGTGTGTGTGTGTGTGTTTCTCTTTCTTTGCTCCTGTAGGTTTTCTACAGGTGAGTGGTGAACTAAGAACCTCTTGTCTCTCCCCATGGGAAGAAGGAAGTGGGGACTACTTCCCCAGAGGGACTCTGTTGTGATCCTGAGCACTTTCTTGCCAGGCAGGAAAATTGAGCTAACATTGTCCCTGCCATTTTGAACTTCCAGTCCACCCTTCCCCTCTTCCCTGATGGTCCAGAAGCTTAACCCCTGCAGAGACTGCAAGAGGAGACTTATGAGCAGTGTGCTCTACCCTGCTAGACCAAGCGCCCCACGCTCCACCCTGCCAGAGCCGCACATCCCACTGTGCCATAGCCAGGTGCACCACATCCCATCCAGCCAGAGCCATGCACTCCACCCTGCCAGAGCCATGCAACCTGCGCTCCACTCAAATAGAGCTGCTCTCTGTATGCCCTGCCCTGCTGGAGACACTGTGTACCATGTGCTCTGCCCTGCTAGAGCCGTGCCCTGCCCCTCTGCCCTGCCAGAGCCTCCACGCCATGCCCCACCCTGCCAGAGCTGTGAACCAAGCGCATGCCTTACCAAAGTCACCAGGTGCCCTGCAGTGCCAGAACTGTGTGCAGCGTGCCCTGCCATGCTGATGGATCCATGTGCACCACCATTCCTGGAGTTGCTCCTATGACCAACTCTCTGGCTGTGGCAGTCACCTGGGAGCTGCACAGGGACACTTCCCACAAAGATTCAGCAAGAATAGAGTGATCCCACTGGGATCTAATCTCATAGAGACACCTCCCAAACTCTGAGGACTGCCAGAGGAAACAAGACCTCACTATATAGGGATACTGGTGCTGCAGAGTGGCTGGGGCAAAGGCCCAGTGGCTGAGGGAGAAAAAGCATTTACTGATTGTTATCCTCAGGATTAGACTGAGTTCAGGTTGAACACTCCCCAGTGGCTATTGAGTACCTGAGGCTGGCAGGCCTCAGCTCCCACAGCTGCCTGGTGGCAGAGGGTAGTGACCAGACCAAGGGAGCATTGACCTTCCTTCGACTCTGACAGGTACAAAGCGCTGGCAGATCTCCTTATCAGCGGGAGAAGGACCTCAGCCTTGTGGGGTCACCAGTGACTGGGCGTGAAAGATGAGCAAAGTGGAGAAAGAGACACAGCTCCCTGGTCCCACTCTGCTAGTGGGTGGACCTTTCTGATTCCACAGAGCACCAGAGCAAGCCGAATTTGAGCAGCCGGTAGACCTTTGCCATCTAGTTGCTGGAGACCTGGGAAGGATGCTCCCTGGTGTGGCCCTAATGTTTTCCAAGAATGAGCAGCCCTGGCAGACACGGGGTCCCCACCCATTCTGAAAGCCTGCCTCAAACATGGCCTGCCTCAGACATTGAGCCACATGCCAGGAAACTATGCACCCTGGCTCTGCAGGCAGGCCCTGGGTGATGGGCAGGCAGCTATCTGCATATTTGTTTGTTTGTTTTATTTGTTTTTTGAGACAGAGTCTCACTTTGTAACCTTTAGTAGAGTGCCATGGCATCACAGCTCACATCAACATCACACTCTTGGGCTCATGTGATTCTTCTGTCTCAGCCTCCCGAGTAGCTGGGACTACAGGCACCCACTGCAACACTCAGCTATTTTTAGGGAAGGGGTCTCACTCTTGCTCAGGATGGACTCTAACTCCTGAGCTCAGCCATTTCACCCTCCTCAGTCTCCCAGACTACTAGTATTACAGACATGAGCCATCGCTCCTACTTCAGCTATCTGCATGAAGATGTGTGCCTATGTGTCTGTACACGCTGCTGCCTGTGCCCCCAGCCTGCCTGTGGGTACTGACTCCCTAGATATCTGGCTCTAAGTCTCTGCCCTACTATGGCTGTACGAGGACACCGCCCTCCCCTGGCCACACCCCTGAGTTTCCTCTGTGTGACCTTTTTCTTCCTGCTCTGGCTGGCCTTGAGCTTTTTTTCACTGGTTGGTATCCCAGGGCCAAAAAAGGTCTCAAGGGACCCTGTAAGCCCACCCACTGCCTTTCCTCTCCCAGTTCACCTCCTGCCAGCACTGCAGCTAAAAGATTAATCCCAGGAGTGTGGGGCCCAAGAGAAGAAAGAATCTAAGGAACACAGAACCGTGAGTGTCACCCACATCCTATGCCCTTCCCTCCCCTCCCCAATCCCATCACCCCACCTGCTGAGTCCTGGGCCTGATCCCTGCACCTCCACATAACATGACTTCTTCCAACATTCCCAAGTCCCTTCCAGAATCTTCCCTCTCATGACTTTTCCTAACAGTCCCCTTCCCTTCACCCCTGCCAACATCATCTACTGGCAGATGCCCTGGGGCTTGCAAAACTGAATGCTGAAGAACTTACCAAGCCAAGAGTAATATGCCCAGTGGTTGTTTCACAGTGGGAGATGGGAGAGCCAAGGCAAAGAAGACCACTGTCCTCTATCGAGCTGACACCCCTCACCACCCATCCACCTGAACATCCCCCAGTGCCCTACTCTAGGCCAAAGATGGTCAGCAAAGCCCAAAGGCTGCTGGGCTATTACTTGAAGCTACTGAAGAAGGAGGAGCTGAAGGAGTTCCAGTGTCGTCTGTCCAGTGAATCACCATTTGGGGGCCCTTCCAGTGCAGCAGCTGTTCCACCAGACAAGATGAGTGGCATGGAGGTGGCCTCAGGCCTGGTGGCTCAGTATGGGCAGCAGCAGGCCTGGGACCTGGCCCTGCGCACTTGGGAACAGATAGGCCTGAGCTCACTCCATGCCCAGGCCCAGGCAGAGGTGGGCTTGTCAAGTGAGTGGACAAAGGGCCCCTCTGCCTACTATAGTCCTCCAGGAGCCCACTCCTCCCCTCTGGGGTCTCACCACTACCACTGCACCCTCCCTGTCAGGCCTGCTGCTGGGCAGTGACTTGGGACCAACCTGAAAAGGACTAGGCTGGAGCTGGGGGCCCTCACTGGCTCCCAGAGCCCCACACCCTCTTCCATTCAAGTGCATCTCCCCCACTCTTGTGGTCCTCACCATGTCTGGGAGGGAGATGCAGAGACATCCAGAAGGGTGCCAGGAAGGGCGGGCATGGACTTCAGGCCCAGCTCCCAGGCAAAGCATTTTCCTGGCAGGCAGTGATGGGCACAGACTCAGGCAAAGGCAGGTTTCAGTCCTGGCACTGCCACCCTGAGCAAATCACTTCACCACTCTCTGTCTCTATTTCTCCCTCTATAAAATGGGAGAGTAAGATCTCACCTCCTTGGGCTGTGTGAGGGAGCCCATGGAAACTAACCCTGGTAAACATTCAGCAGAGTCTGATGTATAGAAATGCTTGATATATAAGAGCTCTTCTTGCTATTGCTGCTGCTGCTGTTGTTATAATTACTGTTAACAGCCCTGGGAGGCAGAAGCTGTAGCCCCAAATGTGAGAGGGATAGTGACATACACAGGGAGTAGGGCTAGAACAAGGACAAACATGCACTTTTCCCAAATCCCAGAACTCTACTTTTTGCCCAGCAGTATCCATCAGAGAATCATTCTTCAGATGAGCCCATGGAAAAGGTTCTGGATGGCTGCAGTATCTGACCTGGCTCCTTTTGACCTCTCTTTGCTGAGACCAGAGCTCTGCTTAATATTAAGAGCCCTGTCCTCAGTCTCCTGGATTTTGCCACTGCCCCTCTGACATATCCCCAACCTTTCTGTCTCCTTCCTGCAGTAGACAATCTCCCATCCCTCTGCATCTCACATGCACATTTTCTGGCGTTCCCCAGCCAGCCCACCCATGCTGTCAAGGTGAAGAACTTCAAAAGCGTTGCATTAAAGGAACACTTTCCTTTCAGAAAGGAAAGGTGTATTTACCTTACCCTGTGTATGTCACTATCCCTCTCACATCTGAACACTGTTGCAAAGATAAGTCTTGCTAGCTGGGCTGGGAGCCCCGAGTAGGGCTGTGCATGAACCAGTGGATCTCCAGCTGAGTGAGCATATAGCTACATGGGGACCTGGAAGGGAGGACAGCAGAGGAAGTGTGGAGAAGCCAGGGTGGGCTGTTAAGAGACAGTAGACCTCAAAATATCTTTCAGGGACCAGCCAATGCTGAGATTATACCACTCTCCACTTGACTGATGGGGAAACTGAGACCCATGTAGGTCAGGCAGTGTGTCTCACCCAACTGGGTGCCATGTGTGACATGGTCCTTGCCCAACCAGAGTTCAGTTCACTGTCATGGTGAACTCTGAAGATCCTTGGGTTCAGGCTGGTGCAGAAATTCATGAGGACTCTGTTCTCCAGATGGGCCCCAAGAGGCAAGGCTCATTTCTCAGTCCAAACCACTTCCCTCACCCGATTTCTTTTATTTTCGTTTCTGATACCCTGAATCAAACAGTCTGCAAACCTCAGCTACGCCCTTGCCTCTTCCGCTTCTCATGAAAGCATCAAAGTGGCCACCTCTTCCTAAAGCAGATGGTTAGAGAGAGCAGCTCATTTGTTCCAGCTCACACAGCATTTAGTGGCAGAGCAAGAGCTAAAACCAAGAACAATTCATTTCGGGTACAGGGAT
>CAUYON010136577.1:0-21762 GCA_963573935.1 Arctocebus calabarensis | reverse complement strand
GTTCTTAGCAGTGCAGAAGCTTTTTAGTTTCATCAGATCCCAGTAGTGTATTTTTGATACTGCTTCCATTGCTTTGGGGGTCCTCCTCATGAAGTATTCGCCCAGGCCAATACTTTCAAGAGTGTTCCCCGCACTTTCTTCTGTTTTTTCGTCTAATGGAGAGTTGATTGTGGAGGCCGGTTCACACTGGGAGACTTGCATTCAACCTTGGAGATAGGTAGTGTCACTGGGTGTGTGGGTTGGGGGATTGCCCCTGTTGGCACCTTTGACCTCCACTTCCCTGAGGCATGTGCACCTCCCCGTTGAGCACTGCCTTGGACTGCGCCAGTGATTTTTCCCTTGGTTGGTTTCTGGCCAATCTGGTGACCTAATTCTGTGCCGGTCTGTGCCTGGCTGAGATATCTGAGAGCAAGCCATCACCTCGTTCTGAATCCGTGCCCTCAGAGGAGCAGCCAGCACCTATGGCTCTTCGCCTCTTCTGGCAGATGGCCCTGATCTGACAGTTGATGTGTTATCTATCTGACTGTAGTGACTGGTAAAGACACTAGCATCTCATTTTAATAATTTAAAAATCATAAAATGTGCCACATTGGGTACAAAAGCTTTCAAAAGGAGTTGGGTAGAGCTGTTCAGTTGCTTTCCGCAATGCAAATGCATGTTGATATAACCAAAGTACTCTTCAGATATTTAAGCATCAAAGCATCCCTGGAGACTTACTTTTCACATTGCTTTGCTCAAGATGATACCATAGTGAAGAGGCATCATAAAGGCAAGAAGAGACAGAAATTCTTTGTAATTACTGTTTGAATGTAAATGAGTACTTGAAAAGAGTTTGCTCTCTTAAACATCTTAAGTATTCCCCACTGTCATCTCCAATAACACATTAATCTGTTTAAACAAACTCTTTTTTAAAATTTCAAAGTATTAAGGGGGTACAAACGTTTTAGGATCACTTTTGTGATGCTTGAGTCTCACAAAAGCTAGAGGTGTGCCCATCACCCAAATAATGTTCATAGTACCCCTTAGGTGGGTTTTTGCCCCTCACTGCCTCCCCCTCCCCCTTTGATGATTTGCACTGTTTTACTCCCCTCTGTGCATATGTGTGCTCATCGGTTCTAATTTAATAGTGAGTACATGCGGTGTTCGCTTTTCCATTCTTTAGATATTTCACTTAGGAGAATAGTCTCTACTGCCATCCACATTGTTGCAAAAGGTATTAATTCATCCCTTTTGATGACTGAGTAGTATTCCATGGTATACATATACCACATTTTATTAATCCATTCATGAATCAGTGGGCACTTGGGTTGATTTCTCATTTTTGCAATTGTAAGTTATGCTGCAATAAACATTCTAGCGTGTGTCTTTTTTTTTTGCATTTTTGGCCAGGGCTGGGTTTGAACCTGCCACCTCCGGCATATGGGGCCAGCGCCCTACTCCTTTGAGCCACAGGTGCTGCCCCCTCTAGGGTGTGTCTTTTTGATGAAAAGTGTTATTTTACTTTTCAGTAATCCCAACAGTGGGATTACTAAATTGGATGGTAGGTTTATTTTTAGTTCTTTCAGAAATTTCATACTGTTTTCCATAGAGATTATATTAATGTGCAGTCCCACCAACAGTGTATAAATGTTCCTTTCTTTCTGCATCCCTGTTGACATCTGTTTGAACTTTTAATCATATCTTAGGTCATAAAATAGGTCTCAATAAATTCAAAAATTGAAATCATACCATGTACTTTCTCAGACCACAGTACAATAAAAACTAGAGACCAACATAAGAGAAACACTTGTACCTACAAAAAGGAAATTAAATAACCTATAGATGAATGATTATGGGGTCAGGCATGAAATTAGGAGATCAAAAAAATTCTTAAACTGAATGACAGTGGGGAAGCAAGGTAACAAAATCTATAGGACATGGCAAAAACTTTCTTCAGGGGAAATTTCATGGCCTTAAATGCCTACATCAAAAAGAAAGATAAAAAATTAACAACCTAATGTCTCACTTCAAGGAACTAGAAAAGGAAGAAAAAACCAAACCTAAAACAAGCAGAAGAGATGAAATAATGAAGGTTAGTACAGAAATAAATGAATTGGAAAACAAAATAATGAATCAAAAAGTTGCATCTTTGAAAAGATAAAATCGGGCGGCTCCTGTGGCTCAGCGAGTGGGGCGCCGGCCCCATATACTGAAGGTGGCGGGTTCAAGCCCGGCCTCGGCCGAACTGCAAAAAAAAAAAACCAAAAAAAATAGCCGGGCGCTGTGGCGGGCGCCTGTAGTCCCAGCTACTAGGGAGGCTGAGGCAAAAGAATCGCTTAAGCCCAAGAGCTGGAGGTTGCTGTGAGCAGTGTGACGCCATGGCACTCTACCCAGGGCGATAAAGTGAGAATCTGTCTCTAAAAAAAAAAAAAAAAAAAAAAAAAAGAAAAGATAAAATCAACTTGTTAGATTAACCAAGAACAGAAGAGAAAGGACTCAAATAAGCTCAATGAGAAATGAAAAAGGTTACATTACAAGTGATACCACAAAAATACAAAACATCATCCGTGAATACTATGTAAGTCTGCATGTGCATAAACAGGAGAATGTGGGTGAAATGGACAAGTTCCTGGAACACACAGTCTCCCAAGACTCAACCAGCAAGAAACAGAACTCCTGAACAACCTAGCAATGAACAGTGAGACTGAAATAGTAATAAAAACCTTTCCAACAACTTAAAATCCCTGCACCAGATGGATTCACAGCCAAATTCTGTTAGATCTAAGATGAAGAAATTATTGTAGCCATGCTGCAGAAATTATTCCATAATATTGAGAAAGAACTCATTCTATGAAATCACTATTAGCTTGATTCTAAAGCCAGAAAAGAACACAACAACAAAAAAAGAAAACTGTAGACCAATATTCCTTATGAATATAGATGCAAAAATCTTCAGTAAAATACTAGCAAACTGAGTTCAACAGCACATCAAAAAAAATAATCCACCATAAACAAGTGGGCTTTACCCCAGGCATACAAGGATGGTTCTACATATGTTACCAGTAAATGTGAATTTGCCACATAAACAAAAGTAGAAACAAAGAACATATGATCATCTCAAAAGATGCCGAAAAGGCATTCCACAAAATCCAGCACCCTTTCATAATAAAAACTCTCAATACACTCAGCATAGAAGTAGTACATCTCAGATGTATAAAAGCCACATATGACAAACCCATAGCCAACATCATACTGAATGAGGAAAGTCGAAAGCATTCCCCTTAAGAACTGGAACAAGATAAGGATGCTCACTTTCACCACTTGTATTGAACATAGTGCTGGTAGTTCTAACCAGAGCCATCAGCAAGGTAAGGAAAATAAGAATATCCATATTGGGAAAGAGTATTTCAAACTGTTGCAGCAAAGAGCAATAGTTTGACCTCCTCCTCTGACCACTCACAAAAATTAATTCAGGATTGACAAAAGAATTAGATCTAAGTCATGAAATGATAAGAGTTCTTTAGGAAAATGTTGGAAAACCTCTTCTAGCTATCGATCCAGGCAAAGAATTTATAAGAGATCCCAGTGGCAATTATGGCAACAACACAAATTAATAAATAGGGTTTGATTAAACTAAAAAACTAAAAAGCTCCTACACAACTAAGGAAACAATCACCAGAGCATAGACAACATGCAGAATGGGAGAAGATAATCCCTGAGCTACACATCTGATAAAGAATTTCCAAAGAACTCAAGCAAATCAGCAAGAAAAATATAAACAACTCTCTTAAAAAGTAGGAAAAGGATAAAAGCAGAAACCTCTCAACAGAAGAAAGACAAATAGCCAGTAAACATGAAAAATACTCAGCATTCTTAATCATCAGGGAAACGCAAATTATAACCACAATGAGTTGGTTAACTTCAGCTCAGCCTCTGGCTAATTAGTATTACTTCCAAATACAAACAGTGTTTTAATTAATCAGACAGAATTGAGCAGTCAATAGTCATGGCCCCTTAAAATTTGGAAGCTTATATACTTTGCCTCAATATAAAGTGAGATTAGTCTTCCTCTGTTGTCTAAGCTGGAGAGCAGTGATCTAATCATAGTTCATTGTAACCTTAAGTACTGGGCTCAAGTGAACCTTTCACCTCAGCCTCCCAAGTAACTAGGACTACAGGCATGCACCATGCTCAGCTTAAAATTGTTTTTTACAGAGACAGGATCTTGCTCTTGAATTCCTGTCCTCAAATAATCCTCCTACCTTTGGCTTCCAAAATGCTAGGAGTACGGGTATGGACCCCTGCACCCAGCCTATTCATTCATGTAAAATGACATTGCAGGTGTGGTAGCATGAAAAAAAAATGAATAAAGTAAAGTAACATGATGCTGTAGATGAAAATGTAATAACTTTACATGATGTTCATAATATATTTATTATTGAGTAAAAAAAGATTATCATGGAGGTTATAATCACTTTTTACTAAAATAATGCATATTTACATTTTACACAGAGAAAATGAAAAGATACACTTTAAGATGTTAATGGTGGTTGTTGGATGGTGGGTTTTTTTAATTGCTTTTATAATAAGAAACATACAGCAGATATCTTATATTTGAAAGTTTACCTGCTGAGAGAGAGAAGGGGGGTTGGGGTCTTGGTGTGTGCCACACCTTTCGGAGGCAAAACACGATTGTAAGAGGGAATTTACGTAACAAAGACAATTGGTATAACCTGGTTTCTTATACCCTCAATAAATCCCCAACAATAAAAAAATAAATAAATAAAAGTTTACCTGCTGCATCTGTAAGTCTTTAATTATATTTACAATTTACTCCTTAAAAGTTTTGTTATTCTTTAAAAAAATGAAGTGGGACCAGTGAAGTTGTATGTAAGAGAAGAATCCTCAAGCAGAGATAAAAGACAGTCGTATTCTATTATTAATGTTTCTTACGTCTCAGACCCTGGTAAATTACAGGTCACATTTAGCACCTGCTCTGGTATGTAGATTATTATAACATAGGAGTCATATTATGCTAATTTTTTTCTTATTCCTTCATAACACACTATATTTCTCATTCCTTCCAACACACTATATTTCAATACTGAAATGTAGAAAAAAATACTGAATTTCCCCTTGGTTTCTAGGAGAACCACAGAGCAGGGCATTTGCAGTGATTCTATAATCGTATCATTTTTAAGGTCAGGTATTTAAAGCAGCAAAAACCTTTGATGTGGGCTTAAATTCTGAGTAATAAAAATTTAGTACAAAGTAAGGACTTACTCAAAAGATGCTTCGGTCTCCAGGGTACTACTTGTGTGTGAAATGCTGACAATTTGGGATCATTTTTTTAATAAACACATCTCAAAGTTGGCATGCAAAGTGGGACACTCAGGAAACCATGAAAATAAGTCCACATATTAAAAATGGCATTAAAAAGGTAACTATGAATGTTACAGAAGGACTAGCATGAAAAAAGCCACCTTTTGTTGGAGTGGATACAAGAGCTTGCAGGTTAATAACAGAAATAATAATAAGAACAGAAACTGAAGTTGTTTAGAAATAATAGCTAAGAGAAGTCTCCTTCTGGTTCATCCATATTTTATTAGGGCAGCAGTTTAAAAATTCATTAGAGACACCCATCTGTAGCTAGCAGCACTCTTGAGGGAGGTTCACATGGTGATTAGATTTTTGAGTAGCACTTTACATGAAAAGAAAAAGACAATCGTTTACAAGAATTAATAGCACAATGGAAAGAGGCTGCTTGAGAGATTTCAGAGTCAACACTTCCATGTGGCTTATAAATCTCTTGCTACTGAATTCCTCAACCACCTGCTCTGGATGGGGAAGGAGATTCAGACATAAAAAGGAGGAAAAGCCGATCACAGAAAATTGGACCAGCGAGTCGGGATGCATTGGTCAATGGAGAGCTTGTCTGCATGACCCCGTGCTGGGCTTTCTGCGTGCCTGTGTGTGAGTGTGTGTGTGTGTGTGTGTGTGTGTGTGTGTCTAGATCAGATTGGTCCCCAGGAGCCTTGTCAGTACAGACAGAGACTGCTCTGGCTTAACACCTGCCTTGCACTCTGCCTTCCTGGAGATTAAGCCCAGGTGCCATTTCTTCCAGAGGAAATCCTAGTCTTTATTGTTTGAAGGTAACACTAGTTAGTGAATGGTGATGGAGGGTAGGAGAACTCCCCTCTCTACCCTCCTAGGTTCCATAGCTGGGTCTGCGAAGTTTACAATCGGCAGATTAACAGGAGAAAAGCCATATGCAGCTATTGATTTTTAATATTACCTGCACAGAAAAAATATGGTAAGTAACCCCCAAAGTGGTGAGAGTTGAAATCTCAGATACCCTCTTCACAAGGAAGGGGTGAGGCTGTGGGTGACTTAGTAGAGAGTAAAGGATTTTTAGGAACAGCTTCCTAGAACAGTAACTGGGAGATGGAGTTTGTCACCAAGTTCTGGGTGTGGTATCTCTTCTGCTCTGGAATCCATCCTCCCGAGTTGATGAAACTCCCAGGGAGAGGGTTCATGACAGTTGAATTCCTTTTAGAGTTATCTGTCTTAGTAAAAGGACCTTACAGAAAGCCTCTTCCAGCATTTGCTGTCTTTCAAGTGCCTTCAACTCAGAATAATCAATGCGCCAAACAAAGCAGCTTATTTTAGGGTGGCCCAATTTAGCTTTCTTTGTGACTCTGTGCCAGGCATGGTATAGAGTCGTTAAATTCATAATCTTGTCTAACCTCCCAGCCATTCTATGATGTCGAGTCCCACTTTACAGACAAGATAATAGAAGCAACAGAGACCTGAGTCTCAGGGGCGGCCTTCAGTCAGAAGCACAGAGGGAAATGTTAAATGCAGGCAGTCTGCCTTGCACCCTTTACTGCTGCAACATACAGGTCCATAAATCATGTGAGTGTGTGTGTAATTTCTATTTCTTAGATAAACTTTTTCTTTTGGAGTGATTTATAGAAAAGCTGCAAAGACAGTACAGTGTTCGCTTCACCCAGCTTCCTCTAATGCTAATAGCTTATGCATATAACCATCACACATGTATTAAGATGCAAAAATTAACACTGGTTCAATGAAATAAACTACCGATCTTATTCTGATTTCACCCCCCAGTATCCTTTTCCTCTTCGGGATCCAATGCAGGATTCCATGATGAAAGTTGCGTGCATTGTGTCTGGCCCTATGAAGAGGGCTGCGTGTTGAACTGCTGGCTGGCCCACTGAGCGGGGAAGTGAGACAGGGCCAGACAGTTGCTGTCTCCCTGCACCTCCCTCATGGGAGATCTCGTGGGGCCCAGGGCTCCTAGCAGAAGCCCTAGCTAAGGTAGACGATTTAGAGCAGAAGTATGGAAACAATTTTTAATTATAGACCACACTTTGTCCACATGTAGTAGTTGGTAGCTGTAGCCACATTTCAAGAAACAAGAAAAGGATGGGGGAGAGAGAAGATTCTGCAAAGAGATTATGCTCCAGCGTCACGAATGTTAAGTTTGCGATGCATTTGAATTCCAAGTGTACTAGGATGTTAAATAGGACTTCCCCTGGGCAGTGCCTGTGGCTCAAAGGAGTAGGGCACCAGTCCCATATAATGGGGGTGGTGGGTTCAAAACCAGCCCCAGCCAAAAACCACACACACACACAAATAGGACTTCCCCTTAAAACAGAGTTTCCCGTCCTGGTTTTCCCCTAGAATCACCTGTGGAGCTTCAAGAAACACCAGTGCCAGAGTCTCACCTCTTGATGCTGTGATTCCATCTTTCTCCGTGTGGCCTGGCCTTTAAAAGACACCCTGATGATCCTAATGCCCTGCCAAGTTTGGGTACCAGTGCCCCCAAAGTCTCAGTGTTTCAGCTGAAGAGCAGAAGCTGAGGACAATGGATGACAAGTGTCCACACACTGAGCAGGACAATGCCGGGCCGTCTGGGATGCAGGTAACATGTCTGACGTTCCACGGCCAGCACCTCCTGGATCCCAGTATGGTTTTCGTGGGTGGTTTCTGGTCACTTTTTCCCCAGGATCTTCTTCATCCAGGATCTCACCTCCTTTTTATTCATCTCTCTCTCTCTCTTTTTTTTTTTTTTGAGACAGTGTCTTGTTCTGTCCCTCATGCTGGAATGCAGTGGTGTCGTTACTGCAACCTCAAACTCTTGGGCTTAAATTATCCTCCTGCCTCAGCCTCCTGAATAACTGGGACTACGGGGTGCACACCACCACACCTGGCTAATATTTTTTAGTTTTTGTAGAGATAGGGGTCTCACTGCATTACCCAGCTGTTCTCTAACTCCTGGCCTCAAGTGATCCTCCTGCCGAGGCCTCCTGCAGTGCTGGGATTATAGGTGTGAGCCAGCGTGCCTGGCCCTCACTGTCTTTCCCAGGTGGCTTCAATGCCTTTTCAAGCTTCACTGCTTGCATGCTGCATCTTCCAACTCTGTTTCCTCCAGCACAGCCCGGCCTCAGCACCCCTCTTGGGCTGCCACCTGTAGGCCTTCCTGGGCCTGTCCCAGCCTGCAGCATGCCTCGACCTCCACAGCTGCCCAGTGGTGCCCAAGCCCTACTAGCTGTTCTGAAGTTCTTTGAGGTTGCTGCTCTAGATGCTGCCTTCTACACTTCATTCCCGTGGGCTTGCTGTTCCCTCCACAGGCAATGACCCCTCTCTCCTTTTTGTCCTTGGGAGGCTGTCCTTCCTGTCCTCTTTCCTGGCCTCCTATGGGGGACATGCTCTCAGCCTAGTGCACACCTGCCTGTTGACATGTCTGTCTTCTCCATGGGGCCATGAGCTTCTTCAGGGCAGAGACCATGACTTTGAAAAATTATTATGACTATAATGGATTTATTTTTAGAGACGGGGTCTTGCTGTGTTGCCCAAGCTGGAGCGCAGTGGTTATTCACAGCCGTGATCATGGCCCACTGTAGCCTCGAACTCCTGGGCTCAAGTGATCCTCTTGCCTTAATCACCCATCTAGCTGGAGATACAGGCCGGTGCCACCACATCCAGCTCGCTGAAAGATTATTCTCAAATATTTGATAGTTATGAAAATTTTATTTATGTACAATAGAACCTTCATAACCAATTACCATAGTCCGTTACCTCTCTACATTGATCACCTCCTGAAGTTGACCTAATGTTCATAGACCAGACACGCACCACATGTACCTATCAGTACGGTCGGCCTACTTCCTTATGTTGACCCCTCCTTAAGTTGACCAGCTGCTTGGATGTCAACTTACAGAGTCTCTATTGTATGTTTACTATATAATTATATGTAAGTTTTGTATGTTTAAAAATAATACAATTAGTACTCATAGGACCCCCCCACTTGGCTTAAGAAATGGACTGTTGACCTCAAATTGCTATGTAATTACACATTTCCATGTACAGTTTGAGAATAATACAGTAAGCACCTGGGTCAATATCAGCTGGGTTAGAAATGGAACATTATCCTTGAGGTCCCTTGCATACCCCATCCGCTTCTCTCTACCTGTTAAGACCAATTTGTGCTGTGTTGAATGATTGTTTTGCTGTTCTTGTGTATGTGTATTCATCCTTTTGGTCTATGAGGCTGTTAAAAGGAAGTGATGTCTGCAGCTCAGGAGGCATAGCTCTAGCTTTTGTGTGACCAGGAGGCTGACAGAAAAACAGAGACAGAGCTTTGCTTTTCACGAACTCCTGGCTGCCCGCGACCTGCAGCATCTGTGTCTGTGGTCCGCTCCGCTTTGAAGGTTCCTGAAATGCTTGATCAGGGTAAAGTGGCTCTGCTCACCAAGAGCAGCTGGTGAATAATCATGCCTAGGAAAACAATCTGCCTTTCAAAGAGATGGATAGTATCAGTGTGTGAGAGGGAGATGGCAGCAGGCCCAGTGCAAGAATCTGGCAGTTACTTTGTTGACCTGTTCTGTTGGCAGATTTTGAGTAGGAAGGATGGCTCTGCTTATGTAGAATTCTTTCTCTCTGTACCCATCTTTCTATCTGTATCTTTCTCTGTGTGTGTATAAACATACACACATTTGTATACATTTGTATTTTTCTTTTGCATGTACACACACAGTGTTCCTTCAGGTACATTGACCTTGCTACTGAAAGTGTAATTTCCACCAGACGTGGTGGTTTGCACCCGCAATCCCAGCACTCTGGGAGCATGAGGAGGGTGTGTTGCTTGAGGTTAGGAGTTTGACAGCAGCTTGAGCAAGAGTGAGACCTGACTCTACCAAAAATAGAAAAACTAGCCAGGCATTGTGGTTGGCACCTATGGGCCCAGCTACGCAGGAGGCTGAGGCAAGAGGATTGCTTGAACCCAAGTTTGAGGTGGCTGTGAGCTGTGACACCATGGGGCACTCTACCCAGGGGGACAGAGTGAGCCTCTGTCTCACAAAAAAAAAAAAGAAAGAAAAGAAAGAAAGAGTATATAGAGTAGTTTCTGTTGGATTTCCAATTTTAGGCCAGACTTAGGCTTAGGTTGTGGAATTAATTAATGAATTCTTAGAGACAGAAAGTAGAATGGTGGTTACTTGGGTCTAGGGTGAAGGGGCAATGGGGCGTTAGTATGTGGTGGATATAGAGTTTCATTTTGGGAAGACGGAGATGGAGGTGGACGGTCATGATGGTTATTGTGTAACAGTGTGAATATACTTAATGCCACAGAACTGTACCCTTAAATGTGGCAAAAATGGCAGATTTTATGCTATGTATATGTTACCACAATTTTAAAAAAGTAAAAAAAGTAGGGAAAATCAGTGGAAACCTATGGGAATAGCAGGGAAGGTACATTCCAAACCCATAAACATCCCCAAATGTCATAAATTATGAGTTAGCAAAGTAGGGATTCATTGGGTTTTACTCTGATACGTGTTTGTGTACATTTCTGGGAATAAAGAAAGGAGAATGGGATAATTCCACTTCTGTCTTGGTTCCAGAACCCTCTTTTGTTACCTGCTCTGTGGCTCAAATGAGTATGTGCGTGTTTGCAAATATGGGCAAGAGTTGGTAGGTCTGCTGTTCTGCTTCTGGATTTTGGTGCTGCCTTATGAATAGGAGAGTGTAGGATGGGGCCTCTGGATAACGCCCTCAACTTCCTTTCCTTCTGGATTTAAACTGAGTAACTCATGAAAAGTGTTTTCACTGGGACTGACTTGGGACATTAATTTTCACAAAAGGCAAACCCCCCTTTTGTTTCTGGTAGAAATTAAAGACGTCTTGGTGACAGCCCTCAGGTCTTTCTCCCCAAAGGTGAGCACCATCTTGCCCCTTTAATCTCACGAAGTGGTTTTCAGGGGGACACATGCATTGAAACTTATGGAGTCTTTTCTGCTTTGCTGCCGGCCTGCGAACCATTAGGTAAACCAAGTGAGCTCACCGAGTTATACCACCCGTTTAATTTCAGGTTGAATTCTCCTTGCCCCGTGACTGAAATTAGCACATCCCATTGCGCTAACAGTTGTATGTGTGACTGACATCGGAAGCAGTCTGGGATAGGCGATGTCTTGTCCAGGAGGAATTGTGTTGCTGAAATGGACTGCGTGGTTAGAATGGAAACACAATGACAGTTGGTTTATTCCACCCCACTTGATGCATCACAGTGTCCCAAAGCACCTCAGAATTCTTCTGTGCTCCCGGAATTACTGAAGAAAGATGAACTTGTGGTCAGTGGGGTGTTTGTGCTTTGGTGCGCATTGCTAGAGTCTGATTCTTTGCAAATAAGTGAATCCACAGGGATGTGTGTGCTCCTTATGGTTCTGAGTCTTTGGTTAACCTGAATATCTTAAGATTTGATGCTCCAACCATGACAGACAGGATTAAATTTCCTTCCACAAAAGGAATATAGACATTTATGCTTCCACTGTACATTTCCATCCAAGTCTTCATACTCTTGTTCTTGTCGGTCAATACCTTCTCAGGAGCAGTCTCCTAGTCCTAGCATTTTTCCTTTAGGAGGCCAAATTCCCCCCCCCCCCCGCCCCCACAGAATCTTAAAATCAGTGAGGTATAGGACAGCCGTGTGATTTGGTAGGATCTGGGGCAGGATAAACTTAAGTAGGAATTGATTTCTTCTCACAGGAAATGCCATAACCATCCTCAAAATATAAAAACAAAAAAGAAAAAAGAGTAAGAAAAATGGCCTTGGTTATGGGAGATTGGGGTCTTTCTCAAGATTTTAGGTGAGGTCTCGATGGCTTTCCTCTAATCCTCTAGCACATCCCAGCAGTGCTCCAAACTGGCTGTGCTCTGGCCTCTGCCCCTGAGGTTGGTATGAGTCGTGTATGGCAGTCTCTGCCTCTTGGGTTGTCTACTGGGAAGGCCCTGGGCCAGGAGAGGGGGCAGTGAGCCCTCAGGGGGTGCAGGATCTGGTGGTCCCCAACCCCTGTGTTGGGCAAACACTCGCTCATGTCTGGTTTTCTGGGCTCATTCAGCTCACCAGAGCCCCCACGGGATTTCAGAACCAGCTACTCAGGCCAAATGTGCCCTCAGGTTTTGAAAAGATACGAAATTTCAAACAAATTATTTTGTACTTAGCCTTGTTCTTTTAACTTTGGAAGTGTTATTGGGGTCACTGGTACTTGGATTAAAAAAATAGTTAAAAGTTTTTTTTTAAGCCAAAAGACAGTGGGTATAGGACTCATTTTCAAGATATGAAATTATCGACTTGTTTTCCTTTGGCAATTGAAGCCAGAATCTGATGTTCTGATTTCCTTTTGGATTTCTTGTTCCTTTTTTTTTTTTTTGTAGAGACAGAGTCTCACTTTACCGCCCTCGGTAGAATGCCGTGGCGTCACACAGCTCACAACAACCTCCAACTCCCGAGCTTAGGTGATTCTCTTGCCTCAGCCTCCCGAGTAGCTGGGACTACAGGTGCCCGCCACAATGCCCAGCTAGTTTTCTGTTTTCCACTTCAACTGAGGCTGGGTTTGAACCTGCCACCTTCGGTACATGGAGCTGGCGCCCTACTTGCTGAGCCATAGGTGCTGTCCCTGGATTTCTTGTTCTTTAGAAAATGTTTTGCTGGTTTTTCAATGGATATGAGTGTCAGTCCTTTTCCACCGGCCTTGGTACCCCAACCCCTTCTGCTTCTCCTGCCGGTCAGGCCTAGATGCTCAGCTGCAGGGAGCTTCCTATCCTGAGATGATGAAAGCCCCAGGGGAAAGGTTGGGGCTCCCATTGAACCAGGCCAGCTAATTTGTCCTATTAATGATCCTATACATTTCCATCATGTCCTTTTCTCCTGGTTCCAACTTTACATGGTTTCTGTCTCAAAGAAGAAAAGTAAATCTGTCTCTGCCTTGCTGTCATTTTAAGCTATCACCCTGATACATACTTGGAGGCAAAGGGAATAGAATAGGCCTGTGCTTTGGAATCAGACAAGCCTCAGTTCAGATCTGGGAGTTCTGGGGCAAATTAAAGCCTTCTGAGCTTTAATTTTGTTACTTATAAAATGAGAATGTGCCGATCTCCCAGCGTTATGGAGTTCAATGCCTCCCCCTTCCTTTATTCTGATTTTCTCTACCACCCTCTTTCATTCCCACTTTCACTGCAGGCTTCCAGAATTCTGCCAGCACTGGGTGGCACTGGCCCTTCCCTGGTGAGCACGGCTGAGGTTTGTTGTCCTTACTGCTCAAAGTCAGGGCGCAGGTGGCCGTAGGTCATTGTGCTCATTTCTCCAGGGAAAGGCCACCCCCATCTCCCCAGGGACTGGTCTGTGCCAGGCTCACAGCTCCAGGGGCTCCCCAGTGTCCAGTGATCTGGTCTCTGCTTATCACAGCAAGGATTCCAGGACTGTGTACAGAGTATGTTTTGGGAGGCAGAGCCGGCTGTGTGGGCTTGGAGGGAAGCTTTGTTCCACTTCCCGCCACAGGCTGTGGTCTAACGCTGCCTGGCTTTATTTTTATGCCTGATGTACGGTGCGGCAGGGCCCTTGGCGTAGATCACTGTGTGGGTTCGTAGAATCAGTAGACTTTGGCTTAATCACTTGGCCACTTACAGGGGTATCTGGAAAGTCAATTCTGAATCTCAGAATTCAGGGGAAGGCTGTAATTCTCGGTCACTTGGTAGGGAACAAGTGAAGTTTCTGTAGACAGAACACAGTACGGGTGGCGAAGTGCTGTGCAGGATGAAAACAATAGCTGGTTGGTATTACACTGACTGTGTGTGCCAGGAGCTGTCTTCCTGCAGTAACTCGCTTAGCTTAACGCTCATGGTAATTCAGTGGGACAGGTACTGTTCATAGCACCGTTTCACTGATGAAGAAACCAAGGCACAAAGAGGTTAAGAAACTCGTGGAAAGTCACACAGCCAGCAAGTGGTACAGTCGGGGTTGAACTGGGCAAGGAGGTGTCAGAATTTTTTATTATTCTTATTCCTGTAGCACAGCTAGGAAGGGTACTCAGCCCCTGGTTTGGATCCTGTGATCCACTGTGTGAGATGAAATGATGGTCCTCCATCATGCTGTAGCCAGCTGCCCACTGTCCACAGCAACAGATCGGGCATGCTGGGACGTGGATAGCAGATAATGAAAGCTCACATGTTGTGCAATGGGTGGCTGGAACAATGATTGGATCTCATTTGGGGAGCACTCTGGCATCTGGTTTCAAATCAGGTACTTTCCAGACCCACTCCAGGGTGAAAGTGCCGATGCAGCATAACAGACCGACAGGCAGGATGCCGGAGGGATCGGGAGCGCCCGCCGGGGTTCCAGGGTTGTGCCCCCAATGTCACGCTGACTTGCTGCGTGACGTTCAGCAGTGCCCGCTGCACCGCTAAACTGGCGACTCCAGACGCTGTGTTGATTTCCGCACGTTCAAGGCAAACACTTCCTGAGGATTGTCTGGACTTTCATACTGGGCTGGTCTTGGGGATCACCGAGCCGGCAGACAGGTGACCTTTCAACCTAGGGATGTTCTGTACATGCAGTGCAGCTGAGTCTGAGATCTGCATGGTTATGGTGCTGTTTTCTCTTTCTTCTCAGGCAGCCCGGATCGCATACCACCTGCAGTGTCCTTACGGAGGCGGCTGGCACGGAGGCCCGGCTACATGAGAAGCTCAGCTGGGCCCAGGATCAGGTTCCCTTCCCCAGCAGTGGGCATGCCGTCCCAAGTCCCAGCAGGGGTGTGTGGGGAGGAGTCCCGCCACTCTCAGTCCAGGGTTGGACAGTGTAGCCTTGACCTAGGAGGCCGGTGTACAGGCCTCTTGGTCAGGAGCACAGTAGCGCCTGCTGTGACATCTGTGGGCCACCCAGGCTTGGCTCTGACCTCTGTGAGAGGAACCTCAGCAGGCTTTGGGATTCAGCTCAGAGACGGCTCTAGACTGCCCTATGGGCTAACCAGGCCCTGTGGCCCTGGGGACGCTGGGTGTCAGCAAGACTTCTCATCCATGGACAGTTGCGAGGCCCCAGATGCTGGCCGGGCTGCAGCCTGTGGTGAAGGAGTGATGGGTGCCCAGGCGACAGGCTCTCTGGGACTAAGAGACTTGAGCAGCAACAGCTGTGGCCTTGGAAGTGGCTCCTCAGCCCCCTCAGCCCCTCCTGGCTCTCACGAGGCCTTTACCTCAAGCTTTAGCTTCATTCAGCTTTCTCTGAGCTCTGCCGAGGAACGTGGGGAAGCAGAAGGCTGCCCGCCATCCAGAGAGGCCGAGCACCCTTGTCAGAGCCCCCAGGACACAGGCACCAAAGCCGCTGGCGTGGACAGGCCCCGCGAGGACCCTGCACGTGTCTTTCCACCCTTCCGTCTCTCCACTGCTCCAGGCTCTGCAGACGCTGCCTGGGAGGCAGTGAGCGGCCCCAGGCCCGAGTGTGAGGTGCTTTCTTCCCTGGTTGTGGACACCGGTTCCTCCTGCACCCTGGACCCCCCGTTGGCCTGTGGTGCTGGTGACGAGGGCGGCGGCTGGGGGGATGCCTGTCACCAGCATGCCCTGCTCAGGAAGTGGGAACCGGTGCTGCGTGGCTGCCTGCTGAGCAATCTCCGACAGCTGAAGGTCAGAATCCCCTCTTCTGAGATCGCACGGTGGGTGGGCGCAGGACAGGGGTGTCGGGCTTGACGACTGCCTTGGAGGCTGCAGCAGCTCCTTTGTGCCCGGCTGCATTTCTGTGTCCTTGAGTTTGAACCCAAATCTCTCCTTTCCATCTTTCCTGCTGCTCAGACGCTCACACGTGCTCCCTGCCAGGCTGCTTGGCGTCCCACTGGCCAGCGGGGCAAGGCTGGAGTGCTGGGCCAGGCTGTGCTTTGAAACAGGAAACTGGGGGCAGGGGAGATGGAGCTGGCTGACGTGTGGAAGGGGCTGAGCGGGATGAAAATGGGGGTGCGCTGCCTGGGGGTGATCCTGTCCTCATCGTGCTTGCTCCATTCTTTCCCCATCCTGCTGCCGTGGGAGCTGCCCTCTAAGGGGCAAGAGGCTTCGTTTCTGGCCATTGAACCTCACTGGCCTTCAGTCTCATTTAGAGACAACCGCACCTCCTAGGATTGTTCTGAGGCTCACATGAGAAGGCAGGCTCTTTGGAAATTAGGACTCACTGGGTACATGTAAGCCTACTAGGGCCTTGGATGTTGCTGTCCATCCATTTTTCTGAGACGTTGGCATGGTTGTTCTGCCCCACAAAATTGCCAGAGAAACCCAAGTAGAAATACTCAGTGGCTGGCCTGCTGAAAGGCTGTTGTAATTGTGGGGTGTATGCACATGTGTGCGTGTGTGCACATGTGCATGCCTAGGTACATGGGAGCGAGAAGTGCAGCGTTTGGGACACACAAATGAGGGCCTTCCTGTTCATTCCTGCAGTTGCATCTTACCACTTTCAGTTTTTCACCTGCAGCCGGATGAGCCTGGCCTCAGTGACTGCGGCCCAGCAATCTGCTTTATGGTTAAGGGAGAGAATGAAGCCAGAACAGAGGGGCAGGCCTTTATTCTGGGTGATGAGTGGAAGCCCAGACATGTCCAGTACTGAGGCTCTTTTCTGTCTCTGTTCTAAAGAACTTCACACAAGCCACAGGCCATCTTCCACAGTTGTCTTACCCCCATCCCCACATCAGGTCTCAGGCCCATCACAAACCTGCCTCTCACAGCCATGGTCACGGCCATTGCCTTGTCTCACCTCACCTGGGTTTTACAAGACATTCTGCACCATTGCCTTCCTTTGGTGTTTCTCTTCAAGGCCAGCAGGACTGTCTGAAACACCAGTGAGATAGTGTTATTCCTTGGCTTAAAACCTGTGATGGTTCATTTTGATCGTAGGCCATCCTCCAGGTTCTGGCAGCCGAGACCTGGTCCAATCTGCTCTTGCCCTGCCCCAGTACCTATTGGCTGACTCCTATTGGCATCAGCCATGTGGTGGTTTGGACCCTGGCTCAGTTTTCCCTCTGCCTGGAGTGACTTTCCTATACTTTTCTACCTATTGAGCGCCTACTCACTTCATTGGTGAGTGCCTAAAGCCATTTCTTTGAGGGTCATTTCTTAAAAGACAGGGTCTTGCTCTATTGCCTTAGCTGGAGTGCAGCGACACAATCATAGCTCACTGCAGCCTCAAACCCCTGGGCTCAACTGATCCTCCTGCTTCAACTTACAAAATAGCTCGGACTACAGGCACATGCCACCGTGCCTGGATGATTTTCTCCTTTTCCTCCTCCCTTTTTTCTTTGGTAGAGACTGGGTCTCATTGTGTTTTCGAGGCTGGTCTCAAACTCACGGCCTCAAACAATCCTTCCACTTGGCCTCCCAAAGGGCTGGGATTGTAGGTGCAAGCCACCATACCTGGCCACTTTTAATAATAATAATATATTTGTGAGTCCAACCTCTTTATACAACCATATGTCACTTTTCTCAGACATTTTCAGATGCCTAGCACACTTTTGGCCTTCACAACTTTAACTTTTTGGTGAAATAATTAATCTTGTTTTGAGGCAGAGCCTCAAGCTATCACCCGGGATAGAGAGCTGTGGCATCACAGCTCACAGCAACCTCCAACTCCTGGGCTCCTGCCTCCGCCTCCCAAGTAACTGGGACTACAGGCGCCTGCCACAACGCCACCGGCCATTGTTTGGTTGTTGCTGTCATTGTTGTTTGGCGGGCCGGGCTGGATTCAAACCCGAAAGCTCAGGTGTATGTGGCTGGCGCCTTAGCCCGTTGAGCCACAGGCGCCGAGCCAATTAATCTTGTTAAGATGGGACCAAGATCTAATTAGCAGATCTCTTGTGTTGAATGTGCAAGTTAGAAGGAGAGACTGTGAGAGGCAGATACATGAAGGACAAAGGCACTAAGTGGAGGTTGACATCATCAAATGGTTCCAACACCATTTTCAACACTGAATTTCAGAGACATTTAAAAAAAATCTTGGCAACATATCTGCATCTCTCTATCGCAAAAGTTTAAGTGTTGACTCAAGTGAGGCAAAAGTTAGAATACTGTTGTCAAGGCCAGCTTCCCTCCCTCCCGAATAACCAAACAGAAATGTGCAATCTTGCCACAGGCCACAAGACACGGCCCTCTGGGTTCTGGTTCTTTATACCGGGATATAGATGATGTCCCCCTGAGAACCTAGAGTTTTGGATAAACTGGAATCTGTCAAACCCTGAGCAGATGTAGCTCTCTGGGGCCCAGCCATGCCAGGGGCTCATGAATGCTGCCCAGACCTTAGGTTGCAGGATTCACCTGAGAGCTGAGATTCCCAGACCTATCGCTTAACTCATGTGTTCTTGTGTTTTAGTTTTAGAAAGAAAAAAAGCCAGCCTTAAGTATATGCCTTCCTTTCTCCTATATTGCCCAAACTCAACTTTTAAAAGCAAGCAACTGGTAAAACCCACTAGAAAGTTACTCCTGGGAGAGAGAGGCATGGTGAGCCCTGCATGGCGGGTGGTGTACCTGCCACATACCTCCTGCACCCATGGAATTCTTGAGGGGGGGCACTGTAGCCTGTGGGTCTCTGCTGGGCCGTGTCAGCTGACCCACGGAGCTTGGAGCACGGAGGGTCAGGGGGACCATCTGCATGTTAGCCGGCCACTTTCCTTTCCCTGCTTTGTGACCCTAGGCAATTCACTTCATTGTTCTTTGCTCATGTATAGAATGGACAAAAGAAGCTAATACTTACTTCGTCTGTACAGCATGGAGACAGTGAGCTAGTACCTGTGTCATCTGTACAGAATGGAGACAGCAAACTACCACCTGCTTCATCTGTACAGAATGGGGACAGCCAGCTACCACTAGCTTCATCTGTACAGAATGGAGGAGATACCTGCTTCACTTGTATGGAATGGGGATGGTGAGCTAGTACCTGCTTCATTAGATAGAGGATGAATGTGTTGACACATGCACAGGGCTATAGGCAGGTCTGGGTCCAAACAAGTACCCTGAACATTGCCCATTTTTACTACTAGGGAAGTAGCTCCTATTAAGAATCTGAGACAGGCGGGTGGAGGCAAGATGGCCGACTTGAGCCAACTTTCCACAGAGGCTCCCATCTAGAAGGAGAGTTAAAGGATAGAAATTTAGGGAGAAAGCTGATGGTTTGGAGCTGAGTCAAGAGAGAAGGTTGAAGAATGCACATCAACCCTGCTGAGGTGAGCTGCAACCCCCAAGGATACAAAAGGTACAAAATCCATTGCCAAGCAGACAGGAGTCCCCTCCCCAATGAGAATGGCTCTCACTATACTTTCTACAAACACGTGAGCAGAGTTCAAACGTCCTCCCATTTTATCCCACAGGAGAGACCCTCTAAAAACCAGATCTCCTTCCCTTACTAGGGTGCCATGGCATAAAACTGTATACAACTGTATATATTCTGTACCTGCAATTCTGAACTCCCAGCACTCCCCTTCACACGCACCCCAGGATCTGGAAGCCTGTCTCCCATAGAGTCCAGGTTCCTAGGCATTTTCTTGAGGGGTGTAGACAGGGCATGGGCTGTTGCTGATCTGATTTGATTCTGTGGCATGGGAGTAAGGAGAAGACTATTAACTGAGAGGGAACCGTACAAGAGAGGTGGTGCCCCGAGGCACAGAGCAGCAGCCACAGCGGTGGGAACTATAGGGCTTATACCCCTGGGGATATTTTGGAAGAACACGCCTTGTTTCTCTAGGCAACCAGAGGAAGCTGGGCATTTTCTCCAGTGGCAGCCACTGGTGGAATAGATCTGGGACTGAAATGCAGGCCCGTGAGTAAAGGGTATGCCTGAGGCGGTACCGACCTTGGCAGAGCATGGGGACTAGAATATGCATGTGCAGAGACAGCAGACTCCCATTTGGGGGCTGACCCAGAGGACTGCAAACCAGGAGGAATCACGCTACCAGACCTCAGACTATACTATAAATCGATAGTGATCAAAAAAGCATGGTACTGGTACAAAAACAGAGGTAGATGTATGGAACAGAATAGAGAACCAAGAGATGAACCCAGCTACTTACCATTATTTGATCTTTGACAAGCCAATTAAAAACATTCAGTGGGGCAAAGATTCCCTATTTAACAAATGGTGCTGGGTGAACTGGCTGGCAACCTGTAGAAGACTGAAATTGGACCCACGCCTTTCATCATTAACTAAGATAGACTCTCACTGGATGAAAGATTTAAACTTAAGACATGAAACTATAAAAATATTAGAAGAAAATGCAGGGAAAACTCTTGAGGAAATCGGCCTGGGCGAATATTTTATGAGGAGGACTCCCTGGGCAGTTGAAGCAGTGTCAAAAATACACTACTGGGGCTCTGCACCTGTGGCTCAATGGGCTAGGGCGCCAGCCACGTACACCTTAGCTGGCGGGTTCAAGTGCAGCCTGGGCCCGCCAAACAACAATGACGGCTGCAACCAAGAATGGCCGGGTGGGCGTTGTGGCGGGTGCCTGTAGTCCCAGCTACTTGGGAGGCAGAGGCAATTGGAGGTTGAGCCCAGGAATTGGAGGTTGCTGTGACCTGTGGTGCCATAGCACTCTATCCAGGGTGACAGCTTGAGGCTCTGTCTCAAAAAAAAAAGAATAATAATACGCTACTAGGACCTGATCAAACTAAAAAGCTTCTGTACAGCCAAGAACACAGTAAGTAAAGTAAGCAGACAGCCCTCAGAATGGGAAAAGATATTTGTAGGTTATGTCTCTGACAAAGGTTTAAATAAGCCAGAGAACTCAAACATATTAGCAAGAAACAAACAAGCAATCCCATCTCAGAGTGAGAGTGGGCAAAGGACTTGAAGAGAAACTTCTCCAAAGAAGACAGGTGCACAGCCTACAGACACATGAAAAAACGCTCATCATCCTTAATCATCAGAGAAATGCAAATCAAAACTACATTGAGATATCATCTAACTCCAGTAAAATTAGCCCACATCACAAAATCCCAAAACCCGAGCTGCTGGTGTGGATGTGGAGAAAAGGGAGGGAGTGCAGTGCTGGTGGGAATGCACACTACTACGTTCCTTTTGGAAGGATGTTTGGAGAGTACTTAGAGATCTAAAAATAGACCTGCCATTCGATCCTACAATTCCTCTACCAGGTATTTATCCGGAAGACCAAAAATCACATTATAACAGATATTTGTATCAGAATGTTTATTGCAGCCCAATTCATAATTGCTAAGTCACGGAAGAAACCCAAGTGCCCATTGACCCTTGAATGGATTAATAAATTGTGTATATATACCATGGAATATTATGCAGCCTTAAAGAAAGATGGAGACTTTACCTCTTTCATGTTTACATGGATGGAGCTGGAACATATTCTTCTTAGCAAAGTATCTCAAGAACGGAAGAAAAAGTATCCAATGTACTCAGCCCTACTATGAAGCTAATTTATAGCTTTCGTATGAAGGCTA
>CAUYON010136573.1:0-43641 GCA_963573935.1 Arctocebus calabarensis | reverse complement strand
CTGGTTATTAGACCCTTGTCAGAAATATAACCTGCCCAAATCCTCACCCATTCTGAGGGCTGTCTATTTGCTTTACTTACCATGTTCTTGGCAGTGCAGAAGCTTTTTAGTTTGATCAGATCCCAGTAATGTATTTTTGATGTTGCTTCAATTGCCCAGGGGCTCCTCCTCATAAAGTATTCTCCCAGGCCAATTTTTTCAAGTGTTTCCCCTGAGTTCTGTACAAGAATTTTTATAATTTCATGTCTTAATTTTAAGTCCTTTAACCAGAGAGAGTCATTTTTTGATAGAGAAGAAAGGTGTGGGTCCAGTTTCAGTCTTCTACAAGTCACCAGCCAATTCACCCAGCACCATTTGTTAAATAGAGAGTCTTTCCCAACTATAAAAAATCTCCCCAAAAAGAAAAGCCCGGGACCAGATGGCTTCATATCAGAATTCCACCAAACCTTTAAAGAGGAACTAGTACCTATATTACTAACCTTTTCCAAAACAGAAAAGGAAGGAATACTCCCCAACACATTCTATGAAGCAAATATCACCATGATCTCCAAACCAGGAAAAGACCCAACACGAAAAGAAAATTATAGACCAATAACTCTAATGAGTATTGATGCAAAAATATTCAACAAGATCCCAGCAAACAGAATCTAGCAGCACATCAAACAAATTATACAACATTACCAGGTGGGTTTCATCCCAGGGTCCCAAGGAGGGTTCAATATATGTACATCTATAGATATACTACATCACATAAACAAAATAAAAAAAAAAGACCATATGATTCTCTTAGTTGGTGCAGAAAAAGCTTTTGATAATATCCAGCATCCTTTCTTGATCAGAACGTTTAAGAAAATAGGTATAGAAGGAACATTTCTTAAACTGATAGGGACCATCTACAGCAAACCCCCGCCAATATCATATTGAATGGAGCAAAATTAAAATCATTTCCACTCAGATCAGGAACCAGGCAAGGTTGCCCATTGTCTCCACTGCTTTTTAACATTGTAATGGAAGTCTTAGCCATCGCAATCAGGCAAGAGAAAGCAATTAAGGGTATCCAAATAGGATCAATGGAGATCATACTGTCACTCTTCACAGATGATATGATTGTATATCTTGAAAACCCCAGGGACACAACTACAAAACTCCTTTTTTACTTTTTCATGCAAATCTGCTAGCAACAAATTTTCAGCTGTCATCTGAAAATATTTTTGTTTTCTTTTTTCACAAATATTTTTACTGGATATAGATTTTTCTGGTTGGTCTCTTATTCAGCACTTACATTTTCTTACATCCTGCTTTCCTCCATTGTTTCTGATGAAAATTAGCTATTAATCTTACTGAGTATCCTTGGACTGATGAATCACTTTTCTCTTCATGCTTTTAAGATTTTTCTTTGTCTTTCAACATTTTTGCCTTTGACATGTTTGATTTTGAATTCATTCATGTTTATCATTCTTAGAATTTATTGAACGATTTGAGCATGTAGATTAATACTTTCTTCAAAGTATGAATATTTTCATAATTTTTCCTCAAGTTTTTAATATCTTTGCCCCTTTTTTACCTGACACTTCCATTTTGCAAATATTGTGCACTTGATGGGGCTCTACATTTCTTTGATGCCCTCTTATCTGTTTGCTCTCTGTTCTGCAAGTTTCATATTTTCTATTAATCTATCTTCAAGTTCACTGACTTTTTAATTCTTCCATCTGCACTTAGTGCATTTTTTATTTTAGTTATTATACTTTTCAGTTTCAGAATGCCCATTTGGTTCTTTTAAATAATTTCCAGTTCTTTATTGTTATTTTCTGTGTGATGAGTTATTGTCATCCTTTCCACTAATCACTAATTCTTATACCTTGGTTTCCTTTAGATGCTTAAACATATTTACGACAGTCATTTTGAAATCTTTTCTGTCATGTACAACTTCTCAATCCCTCAATGGCAAGTTCTATTGTCTGTTTTCTTTTCTTTCTTTCCTCCTTATGGATGAGTGGTAACTTTTTGGAGTATTTTTCTTTTTTTTTTTTTTGTCTTGGAAATTTCATTTTTTGTTGCAGAAAACTAGAAATTTTAGATAGTATGTTTTAGGTATACTAAATATTGATGTTTTTCTTCCTGTGAGGCAGCTTTTTGCTGTTGTCTGTTTACTTGTTTGTTTTTTAGGGACTAGTTCAGTGAAGTCTGCTTCCCCACAGTTTGCAGCTTCTGATGTTGTTTCTCACAGTTTCCAGACTTGGGTATGCATAAAATTTTCCTGATCACCAGCAACATTTGTGGTTTTAGCTCTGCTCTTTTTTACTTTCTCTTCTGGGATCTCTGTTAAAATCTGGTTGTTCTGGTATTATTGGCCTCGTCCTTAGCAATTAGCCTGTCCTCATTGCTGTATTGTTTCAATATATTTCTCACCCTGACCCCAATTAAGTCCAGTGGGAGCTTTAAGTCTGACCTTGGAAGGGGCAGTCTTTGAGGCTTTTTCTGATGATCTTGAAGGCAGAGGCTCTGTACTATGGAGTGGAAGATGGTGGAAGTTGTTGGAAAACTTGGTACTGACTGCCCTCCTGGATCCTATCTGTAGCAAGAACCATGTGTGTGTGTGTGTGTTGAGGGCAACTGGTGTTACCAACATGCTGCAGCCACCTCCAGAGAAAGTGGAATTTGCCAGTAGTCATCATCTGCCAAATCTAATCAGAAAATATCTGCTCTAAGATAATCAGGGAGATAAGAGCCACAATTCTGTTGCTGAACCCATTGGAGCAGGTGTTTTATAACCCATAATTGGGTGGAATAAAAAGACTTTGCTCTTTTCTACCTGCCATGCTGGGATCCTTCTTATGCCACATGAGTTTGAGGTGAGGATATGATGAAACCTGGTAGCTCCTAAGCTTCTCAATCTAGGCCTCTGTACCATGGAGCTATAAAAAATGATACTGATGGCCACCAAATGCCAAATTTACCCAGAATGACTTTGCAATTCAGGGAGCCAAGGAAGATGGGAACTAGCCCTTATCTGCTAAACCTGCTGAAACAATTCTTTTGCAAAGCATAGCTGTGGAGGATTGTGTGGTGTCATTCCGGATGCTACAGGCTTCCCATTGTTATTGCCAAGATCTCATACATTTTAGAATTAATCCTGCTCTATCTGCTAATTTTGACTAGATGAATTGCTTCCCCTAAGGTTTTCCTGGGCAACGTCACCACTATGGAAGTGTAATTTCCCATTTCTTTTATTTTTAATTCTCTCCTGAATCCTATCCACTTCCACACCTTCTAGAGAGCCAATATTTCTGATAAACTGTTACCCTTTGTATAGAATTATATCTAATCAATTACTTACTCCTTACTAATCATTCATAATGTATATTGAGACTGTATATGGAGCAATTACTCTTGTAAAAGACTCCTAAGTACTATAGAAAACATGCTATGTGTTTTGTATTAAAGGAACATCTAGATTAATAAGATAAAAATTTATGTATGTGACTTATATATGTCGTATATCTCAAATATATATGATGTATATATCATGTATATATATGATATATACTTATATCACAGTTATTATAACTAAAGGTTTCTGGAATCAAGACTAATTAGAATTTATACCTTTATTCTATCACTTAATAGCAATGTGATTTTCAGCAATTGTCTTAACCTTTTCTAACCTTTTCCCTCATGTACAAAATGAGAATAATAATAGTGTCTCATAGGGTTGTGTAAGAATTAAGTAAAATAATTCACATCAAGTGCCTACCACATTTTAATTACCTAGTAGGGATGTATTCTTATTAATACTTCATAAGTTGTTAACTGTTATTATTAATAATAACACAGTAAGTGATAAGAGAAAAAATTAAATTCGTGCATATTCAAAAGTAAAAAGATATTCTAGCTGGGAATTTGTTGTGTAATCACATCTTCATTCTTTGAAATCAAGATTTATGTTTAATTGTATCATCACGGGCACTTAATAAAATATTTGTTGAACTGAATTTAAATCAGTTGACATTATATAGTTGATTTTATATTATATAGCATGCTTTACTATCTCTAGTCATCTTTTTTTAATCAACTAGGGTATGTTCAAATATATTATTTAAGAGGAGAACTGATTTGCTTTGTTTTTAAAGAGAAAAAAATAAATTTGTATGGAAACATACTAAAATAAGAATTTGGTTTTCCAAGTTCATGTCCATATATTACTAATAATTATGTGACATTGGGAAATCATTTCCTCATCTTCCTCATTTCTAACTTCCTCATTTGTTGGATGAAAGTCATTCCCAACTTTAATATACATCAGATACACCTGTAGAATTTACTACAATTAAATGTACTTGGTCCCTGACTTCAGATACTGTAATTTTACTTCAAATCAAAGATGATTTGGTTTCCTTATATTTCTCTAAGTTAGACTTTAAAAAAACTCTGAAAGGTAGATTCCATAGTAATGAAAAACATTTGTATTGTATGTAATTCCATCTCTTTTTCATCTTATTGATTCAATCATAATTCATCCATGTTCTCATGTGTGTCAAGGGTTTCTCTAAAGAGGCTTTTCCTCCAATTGCTGTACAAATAACACAGCACAGGCATCAGTAGGGATACAAATAATAGCTCTATTACTCTGCTAAGAACTTGGCTTGGTTTCTGCTTCCTTAACTACCCCATCTTCAGACTTTGGGGCCAAATTTTGCCTTGATGGGACTTGCCTTGCATTAAAGCCTTGACAAGAGCAAGTGAGTTCACTGCTTTGCAGCTGTCAAACATGGAAACCTTGGAGAAACTATTACCTAGAAGAGAAAGAGGACACAGGTGGTTGCACTTCTATCATATTAACTCCATTCATTTAAAAATCCAGATAAATGGGTGTCAGAAAATTTATTCTCCACCATTTGGGAGGAATGAGTACAGAAGCCAAAGAAGCCTGGATGTGTTACTCAAATGGGAATCCATTTAGGGAAACATAGACCAGGGGGCAACATTCCCCTTAAAATTAATCTATGAGACCAGGAAGAGAAATCTTATTTATGAGAAGTTATATTCATGTGTTTTTAGGACATTACATTCATGTGCCTTCAGAATTTCCATTTGTTAATTATTTTTATTGAGCCAATATATATGATATATATATAATAGAATCCACCCTTATTTGTGTACAGTTCTGTGAAATACCTATTGTAGTGTAAACACCATCACAATCATGATACAGAAGTTTCTTTGGCCTTCAGAATCATCTTGTGCCACTTTGAGTCACCCCCAGCCTCTAGAAACCACTGATGTTTACTGATGAAAGAATACTTTCATCACTTAAGAATACTGATATATTCTTTCCTACATTTTTCCCTTTTCAAGAGTGTCATATACATGAAATGATGCAGTATGTAGCCTTTTGAGTCTCATTTATTTCACTTAACATATTTGTGATTTATTCCTATTGTATGTATCAATATTTTTATCTTAAGTAGTGTTTTCTACATATATATATGTAATGTTTTGCAATTTCCTTATTCTCTGGCTTAGCTGTTGATTCCTTTAATGCTGCTTTTCAAAGAGCAGCAGTTCATAATTTTACTAAAATTTAATTTATAAAATTTTTTTATGGGTTATGCTTTCAGTGTGATGTCCATGGTATCGTTGCCTGACCCAAGTTGTTAAAGACTTTCTCCTATGGGTTTTATGTTTTACATTGAGATTTATTATCCATCTTATGTTAGCTTCTATATAAGTCATAAGGTAAGTGTGATGAGTCTTTCCCCTCCTCTCTCTCCCTTCATCTTCCTCCCCCTATTTGCATGTGGTTTATCAATTGTTATAGCACCATTTTTGGGGTGGGCGTTGTTTTTTGTTTTTTGGCTGGGGCTGGGTTTGAATCCGCCACCTCCAGCATAGGGAGCTGGTGCCCTACTTCTTTGAGCCATAGGTGCTGCCCAGTTGCTTTTAAAGCCTATCATTTCTCTATTGAATTTCCTTTGCCCCTTTGTTGAAAATCAATTGACTATCATATCAATACACATGTATGGGTCTATTTGCAGACCCTTTATTCTATTTCACTGATCTATAAGTTTACCTTTTGTCAACTGCATCTAAAATAATTATTACAACTTTCTAGTTAGTCTTGAAGTCAGTTTGGTGAGTTCTTAGACTTTTTCTGTTTCAAAGTTGTTTTGACTGTTCTAATTTCTTTATCTTTTCTGAACTTTTTAGGAAGATTTGTCCATTTGTGTTAGAAATCCTCCTGAAATTTTGAACAAAATAGTATTTGATCTGTAAATCAATTTTGGAAGATTCAAATATCATAATAATATTGGGCCTTTCAACTCATGGATAAAATATATTTGTCATTAGTTATATTTTCTTCATCACAGTTTTATTGTGGTCAACATACTTACATTACACATATTTTGGTAGATTTATACTTAGTATTTCATGTATATCAGTGTTGTTGCAATTGTTTTGTCTTTTAGATTTTTGATTTCCAATTGTATATGGATAGCATGTGGACATTTAATTAATTTTTGTTTATCAAATTTGCCTCCTGTGATCTTGCTAAACTTACTTATTATTTCTACGAGTTGTTTTTTAAAGATAAACATGCCTCTGCATATAGATACAGTCAGTTTTATTTCCTTTCCAAGCAGTTTGCTTTTAATTTATTTTTGCCTTTATGCACTATCTAGGATATATATTCAGCGTTGAATAGTAGATCTAAAACAGAGACCCTTGCACTGTTTCTAACCTTAGGAGGGCAGTATTTTAGTCTTTTATCATTAAGTAGATTAGATATGTCTATGTCTGGTTTGATAACAAAGTAATGTTTGCATAGTAAGATGACCTGGGATATGTTTCTTCTAATACTTGACAGTATTACTTAAATTTTTGGTACAATTAGCCAGGGAAGTCACCCAGACCTGGAGATTTTCATACAAAATATCTTAACTATGAATTCAATTTATTTAATAGGCATAAAATCATCCAGATTATCTATTTCCTCTTAACTGAGTTTTGTTATATTGTGTCTTTGAAGGAATCCATTTCATCAAAGTTGTTAAATACTTTTTATTTCATTTTTATTTTTTAATGAATATGAGGGTACATGAGGTTAGGTTACATTGTTCTCATTTGTAAGATAAAGTTTGAGTTGTAATTGTGACCTTCATCCAGGAAGTGTGCCATTTACCCATTTACCTGTACATTTTACCTATTAGGTGGGAACTTACCAAACCCTCTCCTTTCCTCCCCCATTCTTGAATTTAAGTAGGTTTTTTTCCCCATATCTGCATGTTGTTGTTTTAATTAAGTATGAGGTACATTGGATGCATGGTTTCCATTCTTGTGATACTTTATGTAGAATGAGTATTCTCCAAATGCATCCAAGTTGTAACAAAAGAAACAAAATCTCCAATTTCTATGGCTGAATAGTATTCCATAGCATACTTATAACACAGCTTATTAATCCATTCATGCATTGAAGGTCACTTGGGTTGTTTTCACATCTTTGAGATTATAAATTGGGCTGCTGTAAACATTCAAGGGTAAATTTGAGGGGACTGAAAACTAGTACAGCCTTTAAGAAAAGAAGTCAGGAGAGTACTCAAAGAACTAAAAGTAGACTTCCATTTGACCCTACAATCCCATTACTAGGTATCTACTTGAAAGAAAAAAAACAGACCTTTTACCAAAAAATTGTTAAATTTATGAAAACAGAGTAACCATCTTTTTTCACTATCCAGTTAACATCCATGAAGTTGAAAGTGTATAATTTTTCTGTCCTGATAATTATAACGATTATAATATGTGTCATGTATTTTTCCCATAGTTTGTCTGGCTAAAGGCTAATGAATTTTACTGACTGTTGTAAAGAACCAGTTTTTTGCTTCATGAATATTTCTCTTTTCTATTTCATATTTTTCTGGGTTTTTTAATTTTTTTTAATTTTTTTAAAATAATTTTATTAAACATAATTGTGTACATTGGTGCAATCTAGGGCAGAATGTACTTCATATACAATCAGAAATATTTTGATCGTACTGTTAGAGATAGTTTTCATGGCATATTCTTGATCACTATATAAAGACATTGATACTCTACATTTAATAAGTTTCACCAGTACCCTGCTAAGATTCATAGACTTCCTTCTTGATCAAGGAGTTAGTGAACAGGCCCAGCGCCCTTCAGGATTATCTGGTGGAAGAACAGAATAGACTCACATGTGGCACGAAGAACTTGACATGGGACCAAGGACTCGCCTCCCCCCATATATGACTCTCTCTTTAGAATGTCAGATTGGTCATCAAGCAAATGGGAGACTTCAAATTGAGAGCACCTTTCTTCATCCCCAGAAAAGGGTCTCTTTGGGTGGAGAGATAAGCCTTCCCTTTAAGCTTCACTGGCCTGAAACCATCCGGGTGGGGTCCTTTGCTGACTACTCCTTTGCAGTGATTCCAAAATGGCCTTTCTGCATTTATTTAAACCACTAGCATTCTTATCCTTTACTCAATCTCTACTGGCTGTTAACATTTCTCTCTGAGGCGCCGGCACTTTCCCCTTCTGCAGACACTGATGAATCTGTTGAGATTAGGCCCTCCAAGGTCCGGGCAGGTGAACCACATTTCCAGGAGGTGAAAACATGTGGTAATTTTGAGCTTTGCTGTTGACCCAGAAAGTTTTACTGCTCCAAAATTAAAGAAAGGAAAAATATCTTCTCTTTTGGCTTTACAAAATCCCACTCTTTATCCACCTTTATTTAGACCATGGTGACAGAAATAAGTATGAACTTCTCCAAGTATCAAAAAGAAGTCAGTACTTAGAGAATCTCTCAGAAAACCATTAGAGAGGTTATATAGATTGGTGGGCCCAGACCACCAGAGTGATTTGGGGTAAAGCTAAAGTGCTGCAGAAACCTAAGCTTTAAAATGTTAATACAAGAGTCACAAGATCATAGGATTGTGATATATATTTGATTAATGAGGGTGAAATGCTTCAACGGCTCCCTAAGTCATAGTTTGTGCTCAAGAAATGTTAATCTTCATTATTTGTAAAACAGATAATCTTCACAAGGCAGGTTGTTAATTTAATTCACTGACCTTCATTTCCTTTGTCACATACTTTGTCTTCCGAGCACTGGCTTTACTTGTTTTCCACAGCGTTGGGGAACAGGCTTCCTTCTTCATGGGCGAAGTCTTCACCTACAGGAGGCACCCTGTCCTTTCAGTGGGTGAATCAGTTTGATTCCCTCTCAACACACTCGTATCCCTAAAAATAATGAATTGAGCCATTTAGCCTTTCTCTGTTCTCATTCAATGTCTTGAAGAAGATGGAATTATATATTTAGAGTCAGTCCTTTTCTAGACCAGAAGAATTTACCCTAGAAGGACACACATCAGAAGCAGAGAAGACAAGGAGGACGCTGCCATTTCCTTTCCATCCCTGTGGTCTTCACAACCCGACCCTGTTCCCTGCCCACACTGGACATCACCCCTTCTTGACTCTTCATATCTTTGTTCTTTCTTTGTTGATAATATCCAAAAATGTGGATCATTCCTGAATGTTGCTTTCTTTCTTTTCATCTTGGGTTACTGTGAGGGTTCAAGCAACCAAATCATCATATTTGAATTTGTTAGGTAGAGTCGCTCTTGTAGTTATAACCTGTACCCAAAAGGTATGCCATACACCCCTACATTGTGCCCATGAAAGATATTTGCATATTACCAATCTGACAGAGGCTTGATAGCTAGGATTCATAGCAGCAGTTCTTAACCTGTGGGTCATGACCCACAGGAACTATATTAAAGTGTAGCATCATTAGGAAGGTTGAGACCGCTGATCTATAGGGACCTTATATTAGTCAACAAGAAAAGAGCAGGCAATCCCATTTATTACTGGACAAAAGACATGAACAGAACCTTCTTTGAGGAAGACAGATGAATGGTTAAAGTACAAAAAAATGTTCATCATTCTTAATCATCAAAGAAATACAAATCAAAACCATCCTGAGATACTACCTAACCCCCAATAAGATTAGCCCACATCACAAAATACCAAAGTTGCAGATACTGGCATGGATGTGGAGAGAGGGGAATATTTTTAAACTGTTGGTGGGGCTGCAAACAAATACAGCTTCTTTGGAAAGAGATAGGAATGTTGCTTTTTGCAATTCTTTGTACCTGGAGTTTCCATCTTAGAAAGTGGGCTCCTCTTGATAGTTTTTATACCAAAGTCTGATCGATTCATTTCGTACAGTTCCTTGCAAAGTAAATTACAAACTGATACCTTTACAAAAGATAAGAATTAGTTTGTTAAGAGACTAAGGAGGCATAGTAAAAGAGGCTGATACCTTGGGCTATTATTCTTTTGAGAGATGAGAAAATGACAGACAAACTGCAAATCTGGCAGATTTCTTAAATACAGTCTTGTGTTGTTGACATGTGTTGTATTCAAGGTGACTGGAATATTTTCTGAGAAACACGTCATCAGGCAATTTCATCATTGTGTAAACGTCATGGAATGTACTTACTCAAACCTGGAAGGTACAGCCTATTGCACACCTAGGTTATATAGAACAGCCTATTATTGCTTCCCATCCACAAAACTGCACCACATGTTAGGGCACCGAATACTGTGGTTGACTACTGTACTGTAATCCAAGGGTAAGGATTTGTACATCTAAACACCACTAACTATAGAAAAGGTACAGTAAAAATACGAAAAGGATATACTCACGGGCCAACCATCTTCTATGCAGTCAGCTGTTGACTGAGAAATCATTATGTAGCACGAGACCATACCAGGAACTCAGCAAGAGGATGACAAAAGGAAGAAGAAAGAAAGATGGTAACCCCCCCAACAGGAAGAAGAAAGATGGTAACCCCCCCAAACAGGAAGAAGAAAGAAAGATGGCAACCCCCCCCCAAACAGGAATACACTCACCGCTTGTAGACCCATTTGTTCATTATCTTCACAAAATATCTTGTATTTGCTTTAAAAATACCAGTTAACATAAAAGGAGGGGGACATTTGAACACTAATTACCTAATTAGACAAATTCAAACTGAATCGCTCTGCAATTTGAAATGGGTATTGGGGCAAGTAGTGTTAATGTCAACTGAATGTTTAAGTTCTTCTCAGTCAAACTGTTTTTTAAAAAAATCTCCAGCATCATGTCATCTCTGACAGTTGAAGCATTAGAAAGAATATTTATTTCTCTGAAGTCCTAGTTTGGGTGGTTGGGGGGGGCTGGAAAATATATGGATCAGTCCATTTTCTTTCTTTTAATGTAGTCATGTTACTTTTTATACTTGGATTCCTGTGCAGATTTATAGAGGGTTTTCTTAAGATAAAGGTTCCAGTTAACTAGGTATTCACAAGATGAATAATATTTTTTTTCAATTCTTACCTCCCAAAATAAAAATTAACTGATTTGAAAAGAGCAAGTCTTGTCTTTGGTTTTTTTCCTTTTCTACCCCACACGTCTGGAGACAGTGAACTTGCCTTGCATTCGAAGGCAGAGGGCTGTAAAAAGTTCGCATATGGCACACAAATTATTTTGTTAGGGTGCCATCTGCTGGTGTCAAGCAACCAACAACTTATTTTTCTTGAAGGTTAACAGTATACGTCTAATAAAACTAAACTGAAGAAATTTGACTTACACAGGGGAGCAGGGAACCTGTGGTCCACTTGTGACCTTCTGGATCCTTGAGTGTGACCTTTTGACTGAATCCAAATTTTTCAGAACAAATCCGTGTAGTAGAGGGATTTGAAGTTTCAATTCAGTGAAGGGATGGCACTTGGGGATCTGGAGGCCTTGAAGCTGCAGATTCCCCACCCCAGGGCACTAAGACATTGTTTTGATCTTTTCCTGACCTGTTTGCGTTCAAGTTTCATATTTTAGTCTCCATGACTCCTCGATTTTCCAAAAAAGTTTGTTTAAATTTCCCCTTTGGAAAAGCAATTTAATTGCTGTGTTTGTGATTACATTGATTGCAACACTCAATTTATCCATTTGCTAGACTTGGTCTCTGTGCCATGCTATAATGTGCAGGCACAATTTCTTGCCTCACTAGAAAGCAAACTTAACAGCAGAGCCTTTGTCATTTAAGTTCAATGTCAAGGCTATTTCCTGGTGTTTTCCCAACCTACTATCTATTGGAGAGGGAAAGCAACTGACTCCTCCCCTTTTTTATCTTTACCACTTACTAGCTTCATGACCTTGAATAAGTCACATAACTTCCCTGTGGCTCATTTTTTCTTATCTGTAAATTGCAGATAAAAATAGTATCACCTGATAGGATTATTATCCAATTATCCCGGGTGTTAAAGGAAATTGTAGACATAAAGTTCTTAGAACAGTGTTTGTAGCATAATAAATTCACAATAATTGGTAACTGTTTCATCATAGTTGTTTATTAAGCATGTCGAAGAATATCAACTAGAGAACCATGACTTTATAGTAGCTCTTGGGACCCTTACCTTCTCAACTGAGAGATAATGAGTATGCATGTTTATTTATATATGGGAGGAAAGGAGCAGAATGATTATTTTCCTTACCTTCTTCTACCCTCTTCTCTGCGTTCTTAACTGTTTGAAATCTCCACTCCCCAGAAAGCCTGGATAAAGCCTTTAAGGTCTGACTTCTTCTCCTTTCTCCTATCTGAGTATTCTTTGTCAAATGCTGTTTCAGCTGTGATTAACTCCCAGTTGCCTAACCATGCTTTCCCTCTTCAGACCCTCCTGCATGCCTCTCCCTTCCCCCCCCCTTGCCTACCCTGTCACCAGCTGACACTTTCTTATCTCTAAGCTCTCACATTAAGACACTTAAGATAGAGATCAAATAATCCTTTCAGGGCTGGGATATTCGGTACTCCAGGTACTCCACCCTTACCTAATACTTTCCCATCGTGTTGGGGAGGGGCTAGCTAAAACACCATTATACTCTCAGTTTCTAGATCAATACAGGCACACGGTGGGAACTGGATAAATATTTACCAAATAAGGAATTGTACAAGTGGTCATGTTTATGTTGGGGGGAGTTGAAGGAGAAAGTGTGATCTATTTCTTGACTACAAGGTGAAATTTGGTTTTTCAATAATGAACATCTTTCCTCCAGGTATTTTCTTCAGAGCACTGCTAGTGTCACTGTCATTAGTCTCTTATTCATTTATTTACTTCTTCATTGGGTATCAACAATCAAGTACATGTAATAAAAATGAACATGACTGGGAGTGTTTTTGTATGTATGTAGGAATTTATTTTTAATTTTTGTTCTGGCAGATCATAAATATTGTCTTGATCTACTTACTTGTGATTTAATAAAAATGCGTCTGCAGAATAACTTGTTAAACAAATACGGACTGAGTGCAAATTCTGCCGGGCACTCTTCTAGGGCCTGAGCAAAATAAGACAGAAATTCCCGACTCCATTGCGTTTGTATTAGCTCTATGTTTCCTGCCTAAGTTTTACTGTATTTGTTCAAGGTCCCAAAAGGGAAACCAAAAGAGATAACACAGCACCCTGGGGCCCACGACCCCGAGAGATATTACTTTCTCTGCCTCTCCAGGCAAAGGGAAGGAGGGGGTGGAGCCTGCCCTGTGCCTTTGAGAGCAGGAACCCAGCAAATCGGCTGCAGACCTCTCCTCCCCTCCTCTGTCCTTTCCCCACTGTTTCCCTCCACAGCCTGAAGCCAACAGAAGCCAGAAAGCAAGTAAAGCAGCGTCCACACTGCTCAGCCTCCCACAGCATGGCGTCTGCAGTCTCAGCAACAGCAGAGCAATTTTAAAAGAAAATTTCCAGCCCTCACCCTGATTAAGAACTTCTAAATCATTATTCTCTAGTTTCTGAATTTTTTCTAAAAGCAGGGCTTCCTTTCAAATACATGGCAGTTGCGTGCTGTCCAGTGGGTATCGCCTGTTGGAAATGAGGGCTTGTTTCCATAGACCCAGGCCTTTCAAATAAATATTAATGTTCTGTATGTTGAGAGGGCTTCTTTACTCAGAAGGAAGGATTTAGGCAATCTGAGCATAAATGAATAAATGGGTTCCAGCTTGTGACTTTGAGGGCCTCTCCTAGAACCGTGGCAGAAGCGGCCACGACTTTGTATGGTGGCCACGCACAGAGAAGCAAGCCACAGGAAAGTCACCCACAAACAGAAGAAAGGTTCCTGAGGTCCCTCGATGCAGTGGCGGAGACCAGGATGCCTTTTTAGCAGTGGATGTTCAATCCAAGTATGTCTCACATCCAAAGCACAAAAAACGACATTGTGACATCGTGTTAACCTCTGTATTATAACACCCATTTTTCTGTCATTTGTTACATCGTCTTCCTTGAAAAGCGTATTAGAATTTTTCTTGGCAAGGTTCCTACACATAAGATTTAGGGTCTCATGGGAAGTGCTGTTTTCAGTCACTTATAGCTCAGGTGGGCACACTTGCTGTTAGGGTAAACTTATTTGCAGAACTTACTCAAGGGCTTCTTTCTGACACCTCACCTCTGCTCTTCCCTGCCCCCAGTTTAAATGCTAATTAGTTGATCTCATAGTTTGATACTGAACACCAGGTATGTGTTTCACACTGTGGGGATATCATCTTGTATGCCTCTAAGAGTTAAAGTACAAAATATTGGGAACAAAAAGAATACCTTATAAATCTGGCATTGTCAATTTTTCGTAGCATTGTCTTGTTCATTTTTTGAAATGAGAGTCTCACAATAGTCATTGTGGTGAGAGTTTGACTCCTTTAAAAAAATAAGAGTTTTTTACCTTTATTTAAAAGATTTTAAATGAGTCCCCAGAACAAATCAACATGTTAACTGAGGATCTATTGGCATGCACACACAATGGGATAAATAAACAATGCATGTTTGAGAAGCCCTGGGTTCTAGTCCTTGTGATTCTACGGTGAGTGATGTCTTTGAACCTTCCTCTTCCAAATAGTGAATGGTTCAGCCCAATACCTTTTAAGAGTGGGACTTCTACAGAGCTTTTAAAAAAGATTAGGGACCAGCATAGTGGCTCAAGTATATAATCCCAGCATTTGAGGAGGTTAAGATTGCTTGAGGCCAGGAGTTTGAGGCCACTCTGGGCAACAGAGCAAGACTCTGTCCCTACAAAAAATAAAACTTAAAAAAAAAATAGAAATATTAACTGAGCCTGGTAGTACACACCTATCGTCCCAGCCACTCAGGAGGCTGAGGCAGGTGGATCACTTGAACCCAGGAGTTCTCACCTACTGTTCCTTTGCAGTTTAATCTTTTAGATCAAACACTGCTTAGGGGCTGAATTCCCACTATACAGCACAGTGCCTGCAAAACGCATAGCAGGAAATCAATGAATATGTGCAGGACCGAATATTTTACAGAGCTATTTAAGTATAACCAGGTGCCTAAAATCATTTCAAAGTATTTCATAACTGTGGCTTTAACACACCACCGTGTTATGTTTTCAGCTGTTAACAATGTACAAAGATGCAGGTCAATGGAGTATTTTGAACGTTTTAGAAAACTTGGCTAAGGTTAGAACTCTCCATTTGATTAGATTTCTGGAAAGAGGATTCAAGTATGTTTATCTCAATTTGCCAAAAGGACATGTTTGCATTTCATATTTTAGCTGAAATTTTACCAAGACAGGCACTTGGTTCATCTTTAAATAACCCTTCATTCATTCATTCATTATTTCATCCATTCATTTTGAGACAGGGTACAGTGCTGCCATCTTAGCTCACTACCACCTCAAACTCCTGGACTCAAGTGATCTTCCTGCCTTAGCCTCCTGAGTGGCTGGGATTATAGATGTGCACCATCAGTCTCGGTCAACATTTCTATTTTTTTGAAATAAAAAATTAACATTTCTATTTTTTTGGAATATTAACTGAGACTGGTGGTATGCACCTATAATCCCAGCCACTCAGGAGGCTATGGCAGACCCTGTAAGGACAGGGTTTTGCTCTGTTGCCCAGAGTGACCTCAAGCAATACTCCCACCTTAGTTTCTCCAAATGCTGGAATTATAGATATGAGCTACCATGCAAGCTAAGCTATAATTTATTTATTTATTTTCTTTTTTTTGCAGTTTTTGGCCAGGGCCGGGTTTGAACCCACCACCTAGCTATATGGGGCCAGTGCCCTACTCCTTGAGCCACAGGCACAGCCCAGAACCTTTTCTAAAAGTGACCTTTTGCAAAGGAATTGAGTCTCATCACAAACGAAAAAGAATCTTCCTGATAAATAATTCGGGGTTGAGAAATGGCTTCTTTTTTTTAGGTATAATTAATGAGTTAAAAATCTAACCCTAGACTGATTGGAGAGGTGGGGGTCTGTAAGCACTTCAAATACTGACACCAAAAGCAGAAATGGGCAATCCTGGGCAACCTCATTTCCAGATTAAAACAGAACATTTGCCAGAATATCACCCTCTATTGCTAGACGTGAACATGGCCAGACTGGGAATTCCATCTTGTCTTCTAAAAAAACAAAAAAAAAAAAGAGAAAAAAATAAATATACCATTTGGTATTATCTCAATTGAATCAAATCACATTGGGTAGAATTCCACGCCTTTTTCTTTTATCTTCATAATGCCTATTGAGAGTACATGATGTTTGCTACACATAAAAAATTTTCTTGGAACATTGAGAAAATGAATGCATGTATCAAGGCCTTTGTGTGCATGTAGTTGCAAAGTTGAGAGCTAGTTAAAGTAGTTTAAGAAAAAACGTGCCTATTGTCACGATACAATGGGTTTAGGGGAATGGAGTACAACTGAGTCATGTGTGAACTACAGCAAGGACAGAAACCTTCATTAATTAGAGCAGCTAATTGCCTGTTTGTCTTGGTTTTTCATATCCATTTGTCTCTAACTCTTCTTTCCTCCTTCTCTATCTCCTTTCTCTATCATTCCCTTCTTTCTCTTATATTTCCCTGGTAATTGCAACTGCTTAACTTAAATGTCAGGCTTCCTCCAGATCTATTACTGTTTCCTGAGGTTTTCAAATTATTTTTACTTATTTATTATAAACTCCCTAAAATATATTTTTCATTCTAATACAATTGGAGCAGGATATAATTTTTGCCAGTCCCCAGAAATCTTCATCCTTTTACTAAAAGCATTTTAGCTTCAGTTAAAAACCCTGATGCAAGCCCATTGAAAGGTGATGCGTCCAGCCGGGTCTCCTGGATCAGCCTGTCTATACAGAGCAGATTTAACCAACCTCTCACATCCCTAAGTTCCTTGCAGTAATGCAAGAACTTAGTATCTGGAACTGGAAATTCTTAACCTTCAAGCTCAGTCCCCTACCCTGCTTTCAAAGACCACTAAAAGTGGAAATATTTTCATTCACCCAATAATAAAAATAATTTCAGGTCAAATAAACAATGCTCATCCAGCTCCTCTCCTGTGGTTTCCAAAAGAATGCAGCTGCAAGTGGAATAACCAACCAGTTATTCTGGATAAGAATTAATGAATGCCTCTTTAAATGGGGGATATAGTCAACTTTCAACATTTTCTAACATCTGTCGGGTTCCCAAGTAAAGTGCCCTGCCTCATGGAGTGTACAAAGACCAATAACCGTGAATATTTTTATACTAGATACTCACCTCGCCGAGCCTCCTAACTATATCACCAAGGCCCTTTTGTTTCAAGAAACAGAGACTCTCTAATCCAGGTAAATCAAAAGGAAAAAAAAAGATAATCATGGTAGGATGTTAATAAAGAAAAGGCAATAAAATTAGAGAAAAACTCTCAAGGATCCGGGATAAGAGTTGTTATACAGTTGAGCCCCAGGGGAGAATGAAATCCGTCTGAAGCTCCTCTGTGCCCTTCGAATGCACACAATCTCTCTCACCTCTAAACACCTTTCTCTCTTTCCATCCTGACTGCACTGCTTCTCTCTGAGCCTGTGCCCTGGGGATGACAATGCAAAGATGAGGAGGACAGTGTCCCTGCCCTGTGAGCTTCGAGACCACATCGAGCTTAGACACAAGCTAGAAGGTAAATACACAAGGACCCCACAGCCCCGTGGGCACAGCGTTGGAGAAGAAACCACGGCAGGGGAGACTGACTCGCAGGAATGTTACTCTTCACGGGGGCTGAAAGTGTCCACAGGTTTCAGGGGGAGATGATGCAGCAGCAAGGCTCAAAGATAAACAGATAGGGCACAGAGAAACTCCAGGAGTAGGGTGGCATAGCAGGGAGCCCCGAGGGGACTTTTGGATCCCATTTGCACACAGAAAGGTCATTCCAACAGCAGTGTGGGAAAGAAGCCGTAGCCAGGAGCGAGGACGGGAATCCCGTGCTGCTCCTGGACAACGGTCCCGGGAGGGACGAGAAGGGCACAGAGTAAGAAAGCAGCAAGAAAGAAGATGAAGACAGGCGTGGGAAGCGGCCGATCCTCCTACCGTGGGTGACCGCCTCCCCGGCCACAGGACTCAGGGGAGCTGTCGGTGGTCCTCTCAGGCACACTCTGCTGCCGGCCTCCCGTCTGAAAAGGCTGAGCGCTCCCCTCTGTCCTCCTGTTTCAGACTCCGCAGCTCCTGCACCGGCCGCACCGTTCCAGTCTCCACAGCCACGCGGTTTGTGCCCCCCACCCCCCGTACCTCCGATCGGTTTATCTGCCTTTTCAGCTCCTCTCCGAGCAGCTTACAACCCCCTCTCTTTCTCTCTAAGCTTGCGAAGGGCTTGGTCCTGAAATTCTAGCTCTCGGAGGTCTATTCTTCCGTTGCTTGATGCCCATAGTTCGGAATAGCCGTCAAGGAGCGCGGTAGCGGGATCTGTAACTTCAAGTTTAGTTGGCTCCGTGGAGGCGCGGTTGGTTGTGCTCTGTGGATAAAACCTCGTGTGCCCTCAGTTTCCATATCTGTCCAACAAGAGGCTTGTGTTGGATAATTATAGGAGAACTTAAATTACACTTCTAAGAATTACCATGCGCCTGGAATAGGGACCTCAAAGTGCTTACTGAGAAAATGTGTGGAAAAGAAGAATTTGGGAAGCAAAAGGACCTGCACTTGGAGCTTGGTTCTATCACGTTCTGTCTTTGCTTCTTTGAACTTCAGCTTCTTCGTTTGTGAAGTGAAGGTCACAGGTCCAGGGCAGGGTGGTTGTGGGTCTGTGAGGACAGCGCAGAGCAGCTCCCAGCAGACTGTGTGGTACACAGTGGACAGAAAACTGATGGCATCTATTGCTATTATTACTTAAATAGTAATTAAATCAATAAGGGATGTTTAAGCAGATTCTGATGGGCATATTCACTCAATCACCAGCAGTGCGCTTTATCAGCTTTGAGTCTGTCACTCAGGACTCAAATATTTTTATTCAAAAATAAATTGTTATAGCCCTGTAACAATTGTCCTTAATGTCCCAATGCGGCAGTAAGATGTGGTCTTATTTGTCTATATATTTCTATAGTTGTACATAATACGCAAAGAAACATCTGCCTTAGCATTAAAAAATCAAAAAACATGATTAAAAACCAGTCTTATTTCTCCTAAGTCCATTGGATATTAATTCACAGGAGTTTTGACTTAGGGTTTCCAAATAGCCACATATTTATGTAACATTGTAAGGAGTGATGCTATTTTCTGTAATTTTCAAAAATAAAGTGTTTGTTTTGTATTATTTATAATAGCTACCTGATTTGAGGTAAGACCAGAGAAAGAAAAATAAACTTGTGTCCTCTATAATTTGTTTTGAACAAGAACACAGAATTTATTGACTGCTGCAATTTGACTTAAGGCATACAAATATTACTGGGAAACAACAAAAACATACACACTGCTTTGTCATGTAACTTCAAGGTAGCAACATGCATAGCTAGGGAAATGTGTTCCAAATTAAATTACTTTCTACTGTTACCACCTAGCTCTCTGGCAAATTCTGCAGAGTAAGAGTTCTCAATCAGAATACACAGGGCTCATGGCCTTGGGTCAAAGTTGTGTCACAAATAATATGTGCCAATAATTACTTAAGTGGGTAAATGATGTACATTTTACAGAAATTACAACAGACAAATTTATTCCTACAATGTCACTCTTGTTCCCAATTTTCATGCTTTTCTTGGATGGGAGAGAAATGGTTACAGTCCCAAAGGAGAAAATAGCATATATTAAAAATCTGGATAGTCATTAAAATTTATATGAATATGTGCATATAAAAAGTTTGAGCAGATATTGAAAATCCTAAGGAATAATGAAATAATCCTTTTTTGTGTTAAGCCACTGAGACTGAGTTCACATGAGGTAATTTGTTATTATTAATTATTATTATTACATTACATATGAGGAAGCTGAGACTTGTAGAAGTTTAACAACTTGCCTGTATGGAAATTGTCCAGTTGGGATTTAGATTCTACTTTCATTTGAACCAATGTATCTTTTTGAGATGAACTATTCCTTTATTATAGTATATGTAATGAATGAAACTACGATTTCATTCATTACATATGAATGAAACTACGATTTTTACATCAAATTTCTTGTGTATGTGAATAAAACTGATTCCTCTGTCTCTTTGTAGCCTTGTTGTTCAACTTTCCCTCACTATAACTAGCCTCCACACATAGGTAAAGCCTCTTCATGCTATCAGAAAACTTTTCCTCCCCAATACCAAGTCAAAGTTTAATAAGATCCTAAAATTTATTTCCAATATATATCAAAGGATAACCTGTTCTCTAAGAAATCTCTGTCCCTATTCTCAGTAAAGTTGGCAGGTGATTGGGAAGAAATACGTGGGAGAAGCCTGCATCGCTTGACTACTTGGTAATTCTGATGAGAACTGGTCCTTTACTGGACACATGAACCTAAAAATAAGTTTGAAAGGCCATCACTTACAGTAGGCACTATGAACTAACATTGGCGGGATCCATAATTTGGGTTGGTTCCTAGTAATATTTTTACCTTTTGTGGTCAGCCTCTACTGGAGTTTTTTTGCACATGGCTCCTTGTATTGGGTATAATTTGAAGTCAAGTCACTTCCATTGAATAACAAGAGCAAATATATTCCCTTTCATTCCTATCACTAAAGCTTAAATGAGCAAAGAATATTAGGTTTTTCTTTTTCTTTCTTTTTTTGCAGTTTTTGACTGGGGCCGGGTTTGAACCCACCACCTCTAGTATACAGGGCCAGAGCCCTAACCCTTTGAGTCACAGGTGCCGCCTGTAGTTTTTTTCTTAATAAACAAAAAAATTTAGAACATTAAATCCACCTGTTCATCTTGCTAAATTTTAATAGTACCTCCTGTATTATGAAAAACAAAATTCAGCCTAAGAATGAATAAGCCTATGAGACTCTTGTGCCCAACCCAGTTTGTTGCATCAAAACACAGGAACAAGTGACTTGGAGTAGCAGAAACCTGCCTTCATGCTTGAGAAAGACCAGTTAAACCAAGAAGATGTTCTCTGAGTAGTTCTGAAGAAAAATGTTTGAATAATTTGTAGATTTACAAGCACAGAAAATATAAAATCTTTTGTGAAAAAGAATAAGAAAATGAAACAAAAACTATTTTTAAATGTGCATAAGTTATTATCTTGCAAAGCAACCCAAACATCTTAAAAATGCATCTGAACCATATTAGTTACTTGGTGATGGTTACTGCACCTTTAGAAATATTGTAAAAATCCATTTCTGGTGCATATTTGTTTATTATAGATTGAATTAGAAAATACAGAAACAAGATCATCCTAAGTATACATGGATACTTTGGTTTGAGTTTTACAGAAAATTCCCTTATTTGTTCATATACATGCTCCATATAAATGAAGTCATGAAGTTTTATTTTCTGTGTCGAACTTGGGGCTAAATTCGAAAAAGATTATGACCTTTTATTATTTTCCCCAATATGTATTCCATGTTAAAATAAATACCGTAGCAGTATGTGGGAAAAGTATTTCAGAAAGGTTCAGAAAATGTTATCAAGCAGATATATCTGCCCATAATATAGTCATTCGATAGGGGTTCATCTTGGGCATGGTGTTTTGTTGGGGTTGTTCAAGTTTATTTTTAAAAAGTTTTGCTGGTATCATTAATGACATACTGTCTATGAGAAAATACAGCCATTTTAACAGAGAAATCTTTAAGCTGCTGCACGGATTAAATCATGCAAATAACTATAATGACCACAAGGTGGCAAAGTACACAAATCTTCATCATCAAGATGGGCTCTCCCTGAAGAGTCTTTCAACATGGAGAATGGAAGTTGGGGGCTTTTTTAACCATTGCCTGCTGGCTAGAAAACAGAAAAATTACGCTCATTTCTCAAATTTGGCAATTACTCCAAATTTCTGGTTCTTGAGATAAGTATATGTATCACGTCACTCTTCTAATTTATATATATTTTTTCTGTTTTAGAGCAAAATTGAATTTCTTAAATCCCAAATATATATTTTAAAGGCAAAAGGATTGAGTCCATCTCTTGCAGCATTTCAAATCGATTTGCTATGTATATATGAGTCAGGCAGAACGTGGGTGTTACTGCCTCACAAATTCGTAACCATCAGGTGATTACATGATTAGTGCTAGTTATCACAAAATTATAGTTATTTATATTTCAAAAATTTTTGGTTTTAGCGAAGCTAGATTACATGACTTTTGCTTCATATTGTTGTTCCCCAAACTCTGTTCTCGTTTCGTTTCCCTGTAATGTATTTTGAGTGATCAACTAGCTTTTTGCAATCTGATGTATAACTAATTTATATCTGAAACCCTGACCTCCATGATCCTAGACCAGACAATCTAAAGCATCTAGTTGGGTCATACATAATTTATCTTTAATATATTTAAAATTGAGCTCATTATCTTTCTCCTTTAATACCTATTCACTTCATCCGATTTCTCTTCTGGTAAGACATTGGACTCTGACACCCGAGTCTGAATCCTGGGACTGTATTGTATTGATCCTCTTGTTTTTATACCCTTTATATCTGGATGCTGCCCACTTCTTGGTCGCAGCCTCTCCCATTCATCCATACCCTTTCCCAAATACTCACTGTGTTCCCTCACCTTTTCTGCTTTGGCCCAGATGACATTTTGCCATTTAGCTAGTACTCCTGGGAACATAAATTGACATAAGCTTTCTGTAAGCTTTTGACAAAAAGCATTAAATACCATAGAAAATTCATATATCTGTTTTTTTCCAGTAGAATTGACATTAGTATTTATAATAGAAAATAAAAAAAAATTTAACTAAGAACATAACAGCTATATACGTGGCATTTTCAAATACTCTACGGTTTAGAAAAATGTGATATAATATTAAATAAAAACAAAGTTAGAATTAAACTGTAAATTATGATCTGTTTCCTCTCACCTAAAAAAAAAAAAAAAAGAAAGAAAGAAAGTTTAACCTTCACATCTAGATCTAACCCAATAACATGATAGCCCTTGGGGACATTGTATTAGAATTATCTTTATTTTCATTGACTCTGTTTCTAAAATTACCATTTTCCTAAACATATGATCTATGGACCACCCTATCAGAATCATTGCTGTTTGTGTTCATGCACATTATAGACTTATAGAATCCAGTCAGACCTACAAAATTAAGATGGGAAATTTTGCTCTGCCCCTTTCAAGTTTTGTTAGGTGATCTTAGGGATGTCACTTACACCTACGGATTTAGTATTGCTACTTCACAGATTCTAAGGGGTAAATCAGCTCCCCTTGTGAAGTGGCTGGCACATTGAGTACCCTGTAGTTACCCTTGTCCCTGTGATTCCTCTACCCCCACGCACATCCCCAACCCTATCTACCTCTGTTTATAGAATTACTTACTGCTCCTTGTTCTGTCCACTGTGGCTGTGCTTTATTCCTGCAGTGACGGGTCTCAGTGCAATGTGTAGGGCCAGGTAATGAAGAAGTTGTGCAGTAAACGCAAGGGAGGAACTAGGTCACAGGCACCTTGTGTTGTATTGTATGAGGGGAAGATATTCTACTAATGGCCACCCTCACTGGGGTGAAGCAGAGGTCCTCCCTTCCATCTGTCTGTCCCATCTCAACCCATCAGGGGGAGGAGCTGGGCCAGGAAGATTGACGAAGTGCAGCCTTCTATAATAGTATCCATGAGGGAGGTGACGGGAGGTCTCTAGGAGGTCCTAAAGATCACGTCTGACATTTGAGGACAGAAATGAGCCATCCTCAGAAATCTCTTCAATGGGTGAATTTCCAACCCACATCATGGTTCCTTGACTTTGTCTCTTTCTCACCACAGGTGCTTATTATCTTTACTCCTCTGTTTTCCCATCTATAAAGTGGAGATGGAAATTAATGATAGAGCTATTATGAATATTACAACAGTTAATGTGTGCAAAGTGCTGATAGTGGCTGACACATAGTAAGTATTAAATAAAAGTATGCTATGATATGGGGTTTCCGTGATTTGGTCTATAGCTATTAAACCACTAATAACCTGTGTTCATTGTTTTGGCAGTACTCCCTGGTTAATTCCTCAAGCTGATGTAGTCTCCTGAGACTTCAGGAGAATGATGAGCCAAATTATTAGACCAAGTTAAGATCATTCACCTTTGGTCTAAATAGAGGACAGTCCCTAGAGAAATTGTTTATAATTCAGCAGAACAGACTTGTTACGTTTGAGTAACTGAACCGTTAAAGCACATTCATGTCCTCAGAGAAAGGTCTAGAAAAGATTAATCTCAAATTGAAAGTTCTAGATGAAAGCAAGACTTAATGTTCCCCCTTTTGTTCCTAAAATAAAAACTATGATACACTTTTTCCAATGAATATAATTAAAGGCACATTATGATAGTCTGCTGATTTACTCTGAGGGTAGTTGAAATTCTTTAGACCAAGACTTAACTTAGACACTTTGGTACGAAAGACTTCATCTTTCTTGTGTGAATTATCTTCTGCTAAGGACAAGTAATTAATTTTAGCTTGATTAGCAGTTATTTAGAAATTACTGATATTCTGATATACCTGTGATATTATAGGTCAAGATTTAAGAACTTGGGCGGCTCCTGTGGCTCAGCGAGTAGGGCGCCAGCCCCATATGCCGAAGGTGGCGGATTCAAGCCTGGCCTCGGCTGAACTGCAAAACAGAAAAATAGCCAGGCGTTGTGGTGGGCGCCTGTAGTCCCAGCTACTCGGGAGGCTGAAGCAAGAGAATCGCCTAAGCCCAGGAGCTGGAGGTTGCTGTGAGCTGTGTGACGCCATGGCACTCTACCGAGGGCCATAAAGTGAGACTCTGGCTCTACAACAACAACAAAAAAAAGATTTAAGAACTTAATATCATCTTATGCTCATCAAATTGAGAACTTCTTCCAGTATATGAAATAATATTAACCTATAGGAATGTATGTTGAAATAAGCAATTCTCCATGTGAGTTCAGGCAGGTTTTAATTCTTCAACTATGGAATTTCTCATTAAATTTTATTTGCAGTTTTTTTGGCTGGGGCTGGGTTTGAACCCACCACCTCCAGCATATGGGGCCAGTGCCCTACTTCTTTGAGCCACAGGCACCGCCCAGAATTTCTCATTAAATTTTAAAATTTATGCATTAGGTTTTACTAATAAAACAACTAATTTGTGGTCATTCAAAAGGGTTCAACTCAAGTTGAGTTTATCTATGTTGAAAGTATTTGCCAATCATATCAGCAATCATACATAATGATATAAAGAGTACCCTTAAGGGAAAAAAAGACATTGCTTTCAAATTTACAGGGTGCCACTCTGATTTTGCTATTATAATTCATTTAATAGATTAGTAAGCTTGTTGAAATTATTACATATACTAAAATATAATTGTATTTTCAGATATTTCTATTATTTCCTGCTACCGTAATTCTACCACATTGGTGAATATTTGCTAGAAATTTTTATTTTTCCAATCCACTCCATTATCTACACTGAGCTATAGTGGGTTGATTTGTGTCTCCAGAAAGATATATCCACATTTAACCCATTGAATCTGTGAATATGACCTTATTTTGAAAAAAAATAGTGTTTACAGATATAATTAAGAGTTTCAAGATGAGGACACCCTGGGTTAGGGTGGGCCTATATTTAATGACACTTGTCCTTATGAGAGACACAGAAGAGAAACAGAGAAGAAGGTCATGTAAAGACTGACACAGAGATTGGAGTCATATAGCACAAGTGAAAGAACTCCTGAAGCCACCAGAAGCTAGGAGAAGAAAGGAAGAAATCTCTACTAGAGCCTCAGAGGGAGCATGGCCCTGCTGTCATTTTATTTTGGACCACCAGCCCCCAGAACTGGGAGAGAATGCATCTCTGTTATTGTAAACCACCAACTATGATAATTTGTTAAGGCAACCTAGGAAACTTATGAACGATCTCTAAAAATTTATTAAATAGAAGAATTAGTATGGTTACATATTTTGAAGGTTTTGGCTTTTTGTGTTTGTGTGTGTTTTGTCTTAGAGGTCCTTTAATACCAGATATTTTGTTTGGAAAAAATGTTTTCAATAAAATCATTACAACTGAGTTGACTGTAAGTAATTTCAAAATGCTTATTTCATATTCAAATTTGCTGCTTATAGCTTATTAAAAAATTGAATGTGGAGCAATATAGTTTTCTAAGAGTGATTTTTATACTATCCAATTCTTTTTTTCTTTTTCCTGACATTTCATTTCCAAAAACAGTTTGGGGTGAAACAAAGTTGTAATTTGGGAATCACTTTAACCTTGAATCTCACAGTTGATTACCCAAGCTGACTCTAGCTGTTAGGGTAGTAGAACAATTCCTCCTTGATAGGTCACTAGGTTTTGGAAGATGAGAGGGATCTAATTCCAGAAAAGCATGGTCCCGTATCTCAATCCTTTCTCTTCTCCTCACCACACCATACAATGTAGGTCACCTTGAGACAAGGGAGGAAATTAGGGGGAAAGGAAGAACAAAGGGAGAGTAACAGAAAACATTGAGTTTCTCTACCCAAGTAACAGAAATTGAGATGGGGAAAGCTACACAAAAACAAGAATAAGAAGGTTATACAGAAGCAAGCCTAACTCTATGAGAAGTTCCCGTAATTGAAGGCATTTCAAAGGAGGACAAGAAGTCTAATATTCCCCTGCATTTTGTTTTCTGTGACATAATCCCATATCATTTTCCCTGAGCAAATAATAACAGTCAATGTTTATTAGATGTTGACTATGCATCAGGGAGTTTATGTGCATAATTTCACTTTATCCTCTTAATAGTTCAATGAGGTAGGAACTATTATGAACGCAGATGACTTGTGGAAGTGATACTTCAGGAAATGAAGGGCTGTGGTCCATCCACAGGGAGGGGGGAAATTAGATTAGAGAAAAAATAAGGAAGATCAAAAGTATTTTTTGGCAAGCAGGAAGAGATGTCAAACTAAGACAAATAGCAGACTCCCCTAAGAATCTCCAGGAAATCCTGGATGAAATAGTGTGTTTCCTACCTTACGAAGAACACGGATTTAGTTTTGACAGAGTAGAGCCAGTAAACTTAAAGGCCTAAATATATTTCAGCAACTGATATCTGAAACTTGTAAACCAGCATTGATGGACTAGTTCATACCTTGTGATATGTAAAATGAATGAATTATTTTTCTTTGGGGGACTCATTAGTATTTTGTAACTGAGGCATTTGCATATTCCATTTTCCTCCAATTCTGTAAAGATTTTTCTTTTTTGCAGTACTCAGAGTTGTAGCAATTAGGATAAAAAAGGTCATAAACAAACTCAAATAGGATTTTCCTGTAAAACTTTGTCACAAAGAACACAATCTCCATACTTTAGGAAAGTTCTTTTCTGTAAGAGCACATTTCATGTTTGTCATGACATAGTATTGTGCACTGAGATCTAATTTTCAGAGGAGCTGATTGATCGTCACGTATAAACAGACCCCGAGGTTGATATACTGTGTGCGTAGGTATCAGTTCAGCCTTATTATATTATAGGATTGTGAGCTATTTTTTCCTACTGGGTTGAGTCATAAGCAAATAGTGAACATGTGCCGAGATGTCCTCACCTCCTCTGTGCTCTCTTTTGACCTCATTCCCTTTTATCTTACAAGAGTTGAGAGTTTGGTCGCACTAGGGGAAATGTAGCCCCCACACATTCTTAGTTGGAATGGCCCTAGAAGCTTATTAACATGCATATTTCATACACACACGCGAGACACCCAGAGGACATGTAGTTCTCAGAGAGCTGGCTCTGAATTCCAGCCTCTATAGTGTCTTCAACAAAGAACGGCATAATTTTAGAGAAGTGAGAAGACCAAGGAAAAGGGCTTTGAGCTTCTAGGAGCAGCAACTTGTGGGAAGGCAAATAAACAAATACAAGCTGGAGAGGAAAGCCGGGTAACTAGCTTCCTCTGGCTCCGTCTCCAGGTCTGAAGTTGTCTTCAGTACTCAACCTTTGTTCTTTCTCCTAGAAAGTGTCTTTTGTCCTTTTAAATCTTTGTTCTGCTTTCAGGCAAACACAGGTAGGACAGAGAGTTTTCCTGCACCTGCTGCTTCTTAATCATCTTAGGTTCAACAATACTTCATATTTTGGAGTAGCAAATTCTGAGCTTTCACAGATCCCAGGCGGGGACCTTGCCAGGCCGTGTGGACCCCCTGCTACAGAGCTGTCAGGCTGTTCATATACAACTGTAAGGACTTGTCTTCCAAGCTTAAACTTTGAAGAAAAAGAAATGATAAGTATAAACACCAACCTTCATGCGGATTCAAAACCAGCTCTTGTGATCTTTCCCCAGGAATTTGTCTCTTACAAACAAACACAATCATATTTAACACTCCAGGTACACATTTTGGAAATGTTAACGATTACTGAAGAAAGCAAGCTGTGTTGGCGATCCTGCGTTTTCATGAATTTTGCCTTTGACGCTCTTAAAATCAGACGCAGTCACTGTGGCTTAATGTCCTATGTTTCGGTGGTGAGGAACCACTTTTGCTCTTGTTCTATTTTTTAAATTTCTAATTCACTGCACAGTCATACTTTTGGAAATTATAGTAAAAATAAAATGAAAAGGACAATAAAATACAAATTCCCTTTTTATTATTTTATTCAACATAAAATTATCTTATGAAGTTGCTTAAACATATAAAAATGCTTAAACACTTTCTTTTTTTCTTTTTTTATAATTTTATTAAATCATAATTGTGTACATTGGTACAATCATGGGGCACAATGTGCTGACTTCATTTACAATCTGAAATATTTTGGTCAAACTGTTAAACATAGCCTTCATGGCATTTTCTTAATCACTATATGAAGACATGGATATTCTACATTTAATAAGTTTCACCAGTACCCTTCTAAGATGCACCGTAGGTGTGATTCCACCAATTGCCCTCCCTCCACCCATCCTTCCCCCTTCCCTCCCCTCCCTTGCCCTTTTCCCTGTATTCTTGTGCTATAATTGGGTTCATATAAACACTTACTTTCAATTTTGGTACTTGCCTTGTAGTGCTCCAGGACCAGCTCTACTTCACAGGTTTCATTTTGCATAGAACTACTTCAGTGCCTTAACTGGAATAGTAAATTTACAATTAAGTGAAAGCTACTGATTGCTTTCATTAAGAAATATTCCTCCCACCCCAGCCCCACCCCACAGCGGATACTTACAGTAACCGCCCGCCCACCTTCATATACCCTTCCACTTAACAGAGTGGGGGTGTTAAAGATGGGGGGGAAGCCATCTGATGCACACATATTTTTAAAGGATCAGTGGGTCTTTAAAATAGTTTTGATTCCCAAAATATTTCCTCAGGCCGTCTCAGAAGAAGTAATATCACCTATGGCGACTAATCTTTATTCCCCCTGGACTTAGGGCAAAATAAGTGAAGCTTGTAGTGGCAACAATTGTATTCAGAGTTCTCCTAGAAATGCACAATGGACGTTCAATGAAAGAAAATGAAAAAAAAAGAAAATAGAACTAAGGAGCTGAGCACTCTGTAGTGATTGAGAGTTTGGACTCCGGAGACAGATGACCTGAATTCAAATGCTGACTCCCTTAGGTATTAGCTGTGTGACCTCAGGTAATTTACTTAATATATTTTTGTATCTTTGTCCTTCTATCTCCAAAGTAGAAATATATAGATCACCTGCCATATTATCTCTTCATAGAATTTTGACAAGGGTTAAATGAAATGCTGGAGCTTTTGGCAACTTGGTTACCTAAATCTTAACAAATTACCATTGTTTGGACACTTATTTTTGACTCTAGACTGCAGCATACTTTCAAGATTGGTTTGATGACCAGGCCTTAAGAAATCTAAACCTTGGCTTCTGGTTCTAATCCAGATGGAATAAACACATTCCACTGTGTCTCTTTGCCCAAGTGCAATGAAAAGTCCTACACCTGATGCAGGGCAGAATCTGACAATGATGAGAAGTAAATAGTAGCCGAAAGATTGGGAAAGAAACCGAACTGAAATTACCACCAAGTCAGCAACGAATTTCCGCTATTTAACTCTCTAGCATCTCCTGGCAATGAACTCAAAGGCAGCCGAAATCCTGGGAGTGTGAACGGTAAAACTCCAGGAGGGTCAGAGAGAGTGGGGTACCTTACACTATCCTTGGCTGTTATTTTCCCCCCTTTCCTGTAGTTTCTTATCTCGGATCACATGGAACCCAGAAGCAGCAGTAACAGCAATGTTTGTAACAGTGAGGCAGGCACCCCCAGGTCCAGACACGGAAAACTTCCTCTTTAACCAGAGGAACTGTGCTCCCCAGGGTATAGCGGGGGCGTGGGGGAGGGATTGTTTCTTTTTCTCTGTGTATCCTCCTGCTGCTTGGCCCTGGAGAAATGCACAGTCATAGGAATTACGCAGCTGAGCAGGAAATCTGAAGCCCTGGCTTTCTAGCCAAAGGACCATGAAAGAAGTTTTTGGAAAACGGAAGTTATCAGTGAGATCACAGAGCTCAAGCAGAAATCTGTACATAAACTTTTGGGCTCAGTCACAAGTTGTCATGCTTAGTGAGTCTAATTATCATATTAAAGGCTTTGAGAACTAAATTATGGGGTAGACCACCTCCTAGGTCATGGGCTGGGTGGTACACACAAAGGACAGATCCAAATAGCACTGCAAAGGCTTTAAAACATGAGCTGACTTTGGAATGAAAGCCCACAGAAGGCAAGTAGAAATTCACCCCCTAAATTGAAAAGGATGAATGACTGCTAAAATCAAGAAACAACGTAATCGGTATTCTCCATGCGATTTGAGAAAGATGAAAAACGTAACATTCGGAATATTAAAGTTAAAAATCCAAAAATGATTCAATATACCAAGAAATAAGAAAAAAAAACTAAACAGAAAAAAATAACACTCAGCAGATGTCAACCCCGAGATGACACAGATGTAGGAATTACCAGATAATGAGTTCAAACCCGCTATTTAAACTGTAGTCTGAGAGCTAATGCCAAAGCCTCTTAAAACAAATGGAAAGATAGAAAGTTCAGTTAATGCAATAGGAGATATTAGAAACAGAATCAAGGTGGCTCACGCCCCTGTAATACCAGCACTCTGGGAGGCCGAGGCAGGTGGATTGCCTGAGCTCATGAGTTGGAGAACAGCCTGAGCCAGAGCGAGAACTCGTCTCTAAAAAAATAGCTGGGCATTGTGGCGGACGCCTATAGTCCCAGCTACTTGGGAGGCTGAAGGAAGAGTATTGCTTAAGCCAAAGAGTTGGAGGTTGCTGTGAGCTGTGACACCACAGCACTCTACAAAGGGCAACAAAGTGAGACACTGTCTAAAAAAAAAAAAAAAAAAAATCATAGATAAAAGCTAAAACTAAAAAATGAAATAATAAAAATCTAAACCTCACTGGGTGGATTCACGAACAGAATGGAGATGACACAAGAACCTTGAACAGAGATCCACAAAAAGGATCCATCTGAAAAAAAGAAAAAACAAACAGAAAAAGTAAACAGAGCATGAGCGATATGTGGGACAAACCAAACAGATTAACTTTGACGCTGCTGACATCTCACAAGCATAACAGAGAATGTGGTTCAGAGAGTTTCATGAAATAAAGACTGAAAAAAACATGCAAGTTTAACCAAAGGCATAAACCTAGAGATTCATGAATCTCAGTGAAACCCAAGCAGGATAAATGCAAAGAAATCCACGCCCATAATCACAATTATCAAACTTCTGAAAACTGGTGGCAAGTACAAAATCTCAAAAGCTACCAAAGGAAAATGAAACATTATACATAGAAAAACAATGTATGAGGAAAAGCAGATTTCTTATCAGACTCCAGAAAGCAGAGATCAGAAGGCAGTAGAATAACATCTTTGAAGTGCTAAAAGAAAGAATTGTTAACCCAAAATTCTATATCCAGAGAAAATATTTTTCAGAAATGGAGTTGAAATAATTTTTTTTTCCAATTTCCAGATTGGAAAAAAAAAAGAAACCCAGCTAGAGAATTTGCTGGCAGCAGGAATGGTCTTTAAAAAATGCAAAACGAAGTTCTTCAGATCGAATTTTTTATTCAATCTGGCACTGGAGGAAAATTTGGAATGTCAGCAATGAGAGAAGAGGAACAGAAATAGTAAATATCATGGTAAATATAGTAGACAAATTTTCCTCCTAAGCTCTTAAAATATGTATGATGGTTGGAAGCAAATATTGTAATAATCTAATGTGGTTTTCAATATATGTAGATGTAATGCCTATTACAGCTCCAACTTAAACAGCGGAGTGTAAGGGGACCTAATATGTGGTAAAATTCCTACATTCTAATTTAATGGGAAAATACTCATTCTAAGTGAACGGTGAGGTAAGGTGCTCTGGTTCCCTCCTGTAATCCCAGTGGTTTGGGAGACTGAGGCAAGAAGATTGTTGCACGCCTGGAGTTTGAGACCAACCAGGGCAACATAGTGACAGAAAATTTTAAAAATTAGCCTGATATGGTGCTACATGCCATCTGTGTTAGCTTCTCAGGAGGCTGAGGCAAGAGGATTAGTTGAGCATAGGAGTTTAATGTTCCAGCCAACTATGGTTACATCACTGATTTCCAGCTCAGATGATAGAGCAAGACTCTGATTTTAAAGAAAAGTGAACAGTGAAAAGTTAAGTATGTATTTTTTAATCCTTAGATCAACCACTAACAAGAAAAAAGATACAAAACATTTTAAAATACTTACTAGATTAACTAAAATAAAATGCTAAAAAATATTCTAATAATAGGGCGGTGCCTGTGGCTCACAGGAGTAGGGCACCGGCCCCATATGCCAGAGGTGGAAGGTTCAAACTCAGCCCCAGCCAAAAACTGCAAAAAAAAAAAAAAAATTCTAATAATTCATTAGAAGGCAGAAAAGATGGTAAAAGTAATTAAAAAGAGAGGAATTAAAAGATAAAAACTATAATATGGCAGACCCAAATCCAAAAATTTTAATAATTATATTAAATCTACATTATCTGAACATAAGAATTAAAAAACAAATAGGTTCATAGTAGATTTATTTATTTTTATTTTTCAATTTATTTGTTATTTATTTATTTGTATTGTTTCAGGTTAATTGAGGGTACAAAAAATTAGGTTACCATGATTGCATTTGTTAGGTAAAGTCCCTCTTATAATTGTGCCCTGCCCCCAGAGGTGTGCCACACCCATCCCCATTCCGCTCCCACTTCTCCTCTCTCTCTCTGTCCCTTGTTCCTCTGTCCCTAACTTGAATTGATTTGATAACAGATTTTTAAAAAACCAACATCTGACTGTCTCTAAGACATTCACTTTACATAATTACTTACATAGGTTTAAAATAAAAGGGCAGAGAAACATACACCATGAGAACTCTGAGCACAGAGAAGATACAAGAGCTGAGCAAGGCCGCCGATCAACTAGACGGAGGTGACATTTGTAGAACAGTCCACCCAACAACAGTAGAATAAATATACTTTCTAGGACACATGGAATCTTTTCAAGGTCTTTCATATTCTCTGTCATAAAAATTTCTTAATAAATGCAAGAGAATTTAAATCATACAGAGTATATTGCCTAATTATAATGGAATTAAACTAGAAGTCAGTACCAGAAGGGTAACTGAAAACTATCCCCATATTTGGTAGTTAAAGAGTATGCTTTTAATAATCTTGGGTCAAAGAGTAACATTAAAAAGTAGTTAGAAAATACAGTATTCAAATATAATAAAAATCAAAATAAAACCATCCAAACTTTTAGAGACATAGTGTTGAGAAGAAAATTTATAGCATTAAAATACCATATTAAAAATAAAAGTGTCAAATTAACCCCCACCTTAAGAAATTAGAAAAAGAATAAAAATACTCCCACCACAGCCAGCGGAAAGAACAGGGAGTCCAACCATGGCCTGTGGCTGGCAATCAGGAGTAAAAACAGAATATCACTACAGACTCCTCATATTGAAAGCCAACAGAAGAATAATACAAGTAAATTTGTGTACATGAATTTAACACCTTAGATTCAATGGACCAAGAAATAAATGCGTAGTATTCCATGGTATACATGTACCACAATTTATTAATCCATTTGTGGGTCGATGGGCATTTGGGCTTCTTCCACGACTTAGCAATTATGAATTGGGCTATGCAGATACTTTTAAAAGTTTCTGAATCTATGTGTGTTTCTCTTCATGTCTGTTTCTTTTATTCTTCCTCACAACCCCAAAAGACAAAAAAAAAATAAAAATAAAAAAAGACATTATATTGAACAAAGACACACTGGTGGCATTGAATGGGAAAATTGCCAAAAATAGATCCAGGTATCCGTGTGTGGTGGAGGAGGGGGCTGAGGCTATCAGAGACAACTGTTTCTGTGTTTTAAAAATTTGTGTCTGAAGCCACAGCAAATAACACGCATGGTTTACTTTATAAGAACATGGGAAATGAATGCAGCAAACTTCGGATGCCAAATGTCATTTATAAATGACATTTCTAACTAGAAAGCACCTTAGATTTCAGATCAGTGTCATGAGAAGCACTGGGGAATTTTTTAAAAATTATATCTCAACTTCATCTCTCAAAATTCTGATTTACCCATTCACTCGAGTTTGTGGCCAACCCCGTGTATGTGAAAAAAGTACCTGGGTTATTGCGATGCCCACTCAGAATGGAGAATCACTGATTATACAAAACTTTCATGGGTAGAGAAGTGCTTCAGCTAACTCTGCAAACAAATTACCCAAACTTAGGCGCTTAACATACATTTATTATCTCTTAGTCCCGGGGGTCTGGAGTTCAGCTATGGCTTACCTGGTTCCTCTGTATAATTAATCCTGGTTAAAATTATTCCAAGATGTTTTACTTATTTGTTATAGTATTTTTATTATTGATCCAGCTTAACTGAGAGTACAGAAAATTAGGTTACAAAGTTTTACATATGTTAGGCAAAGTCCCTCTTATAACTGTGTCTCACCTCCAAGAGGTGTGCCATACACCCTAACATTGTGCCCATTAAGTGGGAGGACCCCCTCCCCCTCCATCCTAGCCTTGCCCCACTCACTCATCCCCCACCCTCCACCTTGAATCAATTTGAGATTTTCTTTTATGTGGGCATGTATTAGATCATCTCCTGGCTTTATATAATAATTGAGTTTTGTATTTTCTTTTTAAAAAGATTGTCATCTTCATTTTGTTTTCAGATAGTGGTATATAGAAATGCTGATTATTATATACTGATTTGGTTTCCTGCAACTTTAGGAAATTTATTAAAGACTTTTTGGACAAATAATTTAAATTTTTACAAATATAAGATCGTATCACCAGGAAACATCTTTTCTGATTTGCGTGCCTTCATTTTCTTTTTTTGCTGCCTGATTGCTCTGGCTAGAACTTCCAATACTATGTTGAATAAGAGTAGTAAAAGGGGGAGATCTTGTCTGGCTCCAGTTCTTAGAGGAAATGCTTTAAACTTCCCCCTATTCCAGCAGTCGTGACCCACAGGAACTGTATTAAAGAGCACCAGCATTAGGAAGGTTGTGAACCACTGAATAAGGCCTATTCAGTATGATATGGTCATGGGCTTGTCTTATAGAGGTTCTTACCTTGGTAAGCTATGTAATGATGCTAACGCCTAATCCACCTTTCGAAGCAATTTTGGAACTCTTTTCCTGGAATAGCTGTCAGAGCTGCTGTCCTAAGAGATCTGACAACTAAGTTCACAAGCTCATTCTAGAAAAAGTGCTGCATACCTGATTTCTGAATATCACTACAGTCACCAGATAGCCGAGGGGAGTGCTTCAAAAGTGATTGTAATTATATTCAGCAATGAGGTATGTAGTACTTTTTCTAGGATAAGTTCAAGAACTCTATTTCCGACCTCATATACAACTTTTCATCCTGTATGGTACATTCTTTCTATGCCTAGCTAGCTTTGGGTTTTTATCATGAAAGGATGATGAATTTTACCAAATGTTGAATGCTTTTGCTGCATCCATTAAGATAATTATATGGAGTTTGTCCTTAATTCTGTTTATGGAACTAATCATATTTATTCATTTGTATATGTTGAACCATCCTTGCATCCTGGTTATAAAACTTACTTGCTCATAGCTTATTATGTTTTTTGATGTTCCGGTGTTTTGTTGAGAATGTTTATATCCATGTTCTTCAGGAATGTTGGTTTTTATTTCCCTTCCTGCTGGTTGTTGTGTGTTTGTATAGTTTTGGAATCAGGGTAATACAGGTCTCATAGAAAGAGTTAAGGAGAATTTCCTCCTCCTCAATTTTTTGGGAACAGTTTCAGTCAGAGGAATGTGTGTTTTCTTCTTTGTACAATTTGGCTGTGAATACCATCTGGTCCTGGGAGTCTCTTGGTTGGGAGGGTTTTTTTGTATTATTGATTCAATATTGATAGTTGTTATTGGTCTGTTCAGGTTTTCTATTTCTTCCTGGTTGAATCTTGAGAGGTTATATGTTTCCAGGAATTTATCCATTTCCTCTAGATTTTATAGTTTGTCAGTGTATATCTTGTTCATCATAATCTCTGCTGATCTTTTTTAATTCTCTGATATAAGTTGCAATGTCTCCTTTTCCATTTTTTATTTTATTTATTTGGGTTTGCATCTTCTTTTTCTTTGTTAGTCTAGCTAGGAGTTTATCAATCTTGTTTATCTTTTCTGAGAACTAGCATTTTGTTTCATTTATCCTTTTTAGTTATTTAGACTCTATTTCATTTCTTTCTGTTCTGATCTTTATCATTTTCTTATGCTAATTTTGTATTTCATATGTTCTTGCTTTTCTAATTTCTTTTACATATATATTCTAGTACTAAGGTCACATAATAATAATAGTCATATATGTGCATAGCGGTACATATGATGTTTTAATATAGGCATATAAGGTGCGCTGATTGAATCAGGGTAATTGGGGTATCTAGCACTTTAGGCATTTAACATTTCTTTGTGTTAGGAACATTGCAATTCCATTCTATTATTTTAAATGTACCCTATCTTTTTGTTGATTATAATCACTTTGTTGTATTATCAAATATTGTTCATTCTAATTGTCTAACTATATTTTTGCACCCATTAACCACCCCCACTTTATTCCCTCTCCCTACTACATTCCCCAGCCTTTGGTGACCACCATTCTGCCATCTGTCTCCATGTGATCAAGTGTTTTTAATATTTAGCTCCCAAGTATGAGTGAGAAGATGTGAGATTGGTAACTCTGTGCTTGGTTTATTTCACTTAACAATGATCTCTAGTTCCATCCACGTTGTTGCAAATGGCAGTTCATTCTTTTTTTGTGGCTCTCTGACATTCTCTCATGTACATGCACCTCAATGTCCTTATACAGCCATCCACTGATGGACACTTATGATGGTTTTGAATCTTGGCGATTGAGAACAGTGCTGCAGTAAACGTGGGGGTGCAGACGTCTTTTGGATATTCTCAATTCCTCTTCTTTGGATATGTGCCCAGTAGTTCACCCAGCAATGGCATTTTGAGAAACCCCCATGCTGTTTCCCATAGTGGTTGCACAAATTTCCACTCCACTGACAGTATCTGAGTGTTCCTCTTTCTTCAAATCCTTGCCAGCACTCATTATTGCCTGTCTTTTTGATAAAAGTCATTTTAACTTGAGGGCGATTCATTGCCTGGATTACCCGGCAAGGTCTGTGAATCTGTTCCCTCACTCTGGGCTGGGCTGCTGGAGTTGGGGGAGGAGTGATGTGAGCTCTTCCTCGTGGGCTTCAGTGTCAGGTCACGTTTGAAGCCAGGCTCACTCAGCCAGTAGGAACTATTGCCTGGATCCCTCTGATGTTTTTTCAAAGCCTGGGATTTCTATAGTCAGCAGGTGGTGAATTCTGCCAGGACTGGTCCTTCAGCATGTTTTCTTCAGGCTGAGAGTGGATCCCAAAATACTATGTAGAAATAAGGCCTAGACTCAGGGGCTTCAGGACTCTGGATAATACATTGTTTTTCCATGGCTGAGCCAGTGCCCAAGTTGCAAGCAAACTTCTCTGGCTCTAGCTTTCCTTTCCCCAAGTGAAAGAACTCTCTCCTGAGCTATGCTGCCTGTGGTTCAAGGAAGGGTGATTCAGGCTCTGACCTGTCAGCAGGTGTTTGTACCTCACTGGGCCACGTTCATCCCTCCCAAGGCTACCTGCTCCAAACCAGCACAGCCGTATATCCAAGAATCACAGCCTTTGTGGTCCAACTGCTTTACAAATTTATTTCAGGTCCTATGCTGCTTTTGGTCAGCCTGTGTTCCAGCTAGCCAGAACTTAGGTTTGGGGGCAAAAGATTTCTCTCTGGCCAGACTGGCCAAAATGCTCCCTTTGTGGGTACCAGTAGAATTCTGCCCTCCCTGTGCCAGGGAGACCCTGAGTTTCAATGCAAAAGCCTCACAATCACTTCAGTTCCCCTTCTTCAGCTACACAGGTTTTCTTTCCACTCACTGTGCTGGCAAGGCACTGCCAGGGATAGCGGAGGGGTAGTGGAGGCAAAGTGAGATTATCTTATTTGCCCCTTCAGTGCCCCTTTCCTTGACATAATGGCATAAGCAGGTAGTATGATCATGCACTAGAGTTTTAGTTCTTCTTAAGATGATACCTTGTGTGAATAGTTGTTCAATTAGATGAGTCTGTGAAGGGGCCTTTGTTGAAAGTTTCTATTTGGCCATCTTGACCCCTTCTACCTTTTCCAATTTCAAAGTGTATCATTAGAATGCTAATTTGTAATCTTTCTCCTTTTTTTTTTTGATGTAGAGACTTATTGCTAAAAACGTCACTACTTTTTTCTATATTCCACACATTTTGTTTCTATTTTCATTTCTTTCAGAATTTTTTTTTCATTATTATCTTAGCTTCTTCTTTAATCCAGTGGGCATTCAGGAGCTTGTGGTTTCATTTACATGCATTGGCATACTTTCTGAAGTTCCTCTTGGTGTGAACTTCTAGTTTTATTCCACTGTGGTCTGAGAATTTACTTGATCTGATTTTGATATTTTTAAATTTGTTAGGACTTGTTTCATGGCTTAACACATAATCTATCTTGAAGAATGTCTTATTTGCTAATGGAAAAAAAAAAGTACATTCTGCACTTGTGGGGTAAAATGTTCTGTAACTATGCATTAGGCCCATTTAGTCTAAAGTTCAATTTAAGTCCATTGCTTTTGTGTTGATTTTCCATGCAGATGAAATGTCTAGTGCTTTGAGTGGGCTGTTGAAAACCCCACTCTTATCCCATCATTGTCTCTCTCTGTCTTTAGGTCTAATAATAATATTTATTTTATAAATGCTCGAGTGTTGAGTGCATATATTTAGAATTACTATACCTTCTTGCTGCATTGATCTTTTTTATTACTATATAATAGCTTCTGTTTTTTCTTTTATGCTGTTTTTGACCTAAAGTCTGTTTTCTCTGATATAAGTGTAGTTGTTCTTGATCACTTTTGGTTTTATTTGCATAGAATATCTTTTCCCATTATTTTTATTTCAGTCCATATTTCTTTATAGGTAAGGTGAATTTCTTTTAAGCAGTTTGTAGTTGAATCATATTTTTAAAATCTAGTCAGTCAATCTGTATATATTAAGTGGAGTGTGTAATACATTTAGATTCAAGCTTAATATTGATATGTGAAATTTCATTCTGATCCTATTGTTAATTGTTTTCTAGTTGTCTTGTAAGTTCTTTTTCTTTTCTTCTATTTGTCTTTAAGGTTTGGTGGAATTCTTTTGTTGTCTCATTTGTTCCATTTTTCCTTCTTCTTTGTGTGATTGCCTTTCCAGGGTTTTTATACTTTCGTATATTTTCTTGATGGTGAATGACATGCTTTCTCTCCCACAGTTAGGACACCCTGGTGTAGAGCTGGTCTAGTGGTGATGAATGTCCTCAACTTTGGAAGACTTTATTTCTCCTTCATTTATGAAGGTTCATATTGCCAGATATAAAATTCTTGACTGGCAGTTTTTAATCTTTTCTTTCTCCACTTCCATTATATCATCCCCATTCTATTCTTGTCTACGAGGTCTCTGCTGAAGAATCTATTGTTTGTCTGATGGGCTAATGTTAGAAATTGTTCCTTCCTTGTAGCTCTAGGTGATCTGATTATAATACGCCCTGACCAAGTCATTTTTGCACTGTGCTCCTTGAGGGAGTCGTGTCACTTTGCTTTTTCGTGTTTCCTTTGTTGTATATTGATTACTGTGCATCTGGAGTAATAGGCGCTTCTTATTTTTGAATTTACTTTGGTTGGGTGGGGCTTTTCCTGATGAAGTAACTGTGAAGTAGGATTTGTGGAGCCCTGTGACTTTGCTTCTGGGCATATGCAGTAGTGAGGCTCTTGTATGATTTTGTTGGCTCTATTTAGCATTAGTGATATCTGTGGTTTCCCCAATGTGTTAGAGTGCAGTTATTAGTGGAGGCTGTGTTGAAGTTATGCTAGGGACTGGAATGCTAGGTGGCATTGTTGCTAAGTTTGAATGGTCCCTGTCACAGACTAAGTGTGTCTACCCTCTGTCCTGGGTCAGTGTGTGGTGGCACTGTGCTGCAATTATAGGCAAGCCAATTATGATGCCTCGGGTGGTTTTCTTCACCTTCAGTTGTAGCAGAGGTATGCCAGGACAGGGAATGGGTCCTTGAGCTTCTAGGAAGCCATTGTGTTACGGAGGATGTTAGCAGCGGTAGGGGTGTGCAGCTCTTACGATTTCCAAGTACTGTGTGCTTATGTTGGGAGTCATTGCAATGGGCTGTGTGGACCAGCCTCCAGGCCAGTGCTAGCACTTTTAGGTTGAAGCCAATTGTGATAGTGGTAGGATGTTTGTTCCTGGCTTCAGTTTCTTGGGAGAAGTAATCAGATGTCTTAGTTGGTGGATTGGGTTGTGGAATCCTTGAACCCTGAATGCCTTAATGTATCCTAGAGGGTGGGGCAAAGCCGGTTGGGGTGGACTGGACAAGCTGGCACTTGGGCCCGCTATGGTGAGCACAGGCGACCACTGTGATGGGGGCAAGGTGATTCTAAAGCACCTTTCATAATGTTTGAGTGATGGTGACCACCCTGAGCTATGGGGACCCTGGGCCAGTCCTAACACCAGTCTTGGGCAGTGTGTGGTGAATTTGTGTCCCTCTTGTATTCTGGTCCTGAGGAGGCTTCCTCCCTACCCAAGCTATGGAAGCTGACCCAGCTGTTCAGTCAGATCCTGAAGTTCATACTCAATCTGTTGCTCAGCCCAGGCCATAGGACCCAAGACTAGGCCTCTAAGGCAATGCTTGTCCTGCCCAGGTCTCAGGGGCGTTGACCAATGCCAGTACTGACAACTGCAGCCTGGGTCGTACTTGCTCCCAATCCTGTTTACAGAAGCCCACCTTCTACTTATGCCCTGACTCCACACACAGTGGACACAGTTTCCCTAATGCCCAGGACGGGCACCACACTAGTCACCAGGACCACACATAGTCTGTTAAAACCCAGAATCAAAAATGGAGCCCTACTGTAGCCATGAGACCCATGGCATTTTTCCTCCCAGGAGAAGTTCGTTCCCACAGTACTCCAGTCTCTCTCCTAGTCAAAATTAGAGTTTGGCTGGGTTGAAGTTCTCTTCTGTGACCTGGATTATAAGAGTCCTCCATGGAAAGGAGACTGTGTCATCACTCACTCCCCCTCTCTTGTACTTGGAATTCCCTCCCGCTTCCAAGCCAGTCTCAGCTACGCAGGCTGCCTATTTTTCTTGTCCTTCCCAGACTCTAGCATCTCATTTTGCATTTCTATTTAATTCCTATATTTCCTCTTGGAGAGTGTGTTCTGAGTGCGGTTGTCTACACATGATTCAGTTCTTCCAAGTGCATGAGGCGTGCCTGAAATGCACCTCGACAGCTCTTCGGACAAAGATTTCTTGAATATATTTTGCATGGTTTATTTGCAGATCTGTTATTACATGTGCAATAACATGAATTGAAGACATTCCAACAGAGGGCAAGTTATCATTCTTGCCAAATTTGAAAAAGAAAACCCCTTTTTGTAGTCTCACATATTTCTTTAGCATTCTTTGTTCCTTGCTTCTTGAGAGTTTAGACCATTTGCCTATAAAAATCATTGGGCCTGAAGTTTTTCTGAGTTTATTACTTTGCTTGATAAGACCTGTGTGGTCCCTTTCTCATTGCTACTGTTTTCTTTAATTTTTACATCCATCACAAAAGTTTCTTTCTAATTTGTTTTCACATTCTCTCTTTTTTTTTAACCTAACATTTTTTAGTTGAATGCTATATAAAATATGTCTTTCAGGTTTAAATTGTCATTAGAACATAGGCCTGTCCTTGCATTCTTCACTTTTGAAGTATACTATATTTACTGACATTCAGTTCTAAGTATTTATAACATCAAGTATAATTTCTCCTATGTATGCATGGATAATTTAGTTTAGTAAAGTGTTCTATATATATCAGCTAAGTCAAGTCTATTCATTGCCTTCAAATACTCTACAAGGATTTTGTATCAGGGACCTTTGTATGACCTTTGATCAGACAAAACTGTCAAGAGGACTAGAACTAGTTTTAGTTTTGCTGAAAGTCTCTGTGATCTCCTTATAGTCACAGTTCAAACTATTTTTAATTTTTGTAATCATCTTGATGTTTTAACCTAAGTGACTAACTGAGGTGTGTTAAGATGTTCTACTGAGATTACAGGATTTTCTTTGTTTCTCATTATTTCTCTCATTCCAGCTTAATATATTTTGAGACCATGCAACTGCTATTAGGTGCATGCAGGTATGGAAATACTCTCCCTTCCATTTGTATAACTAAAGTTAGAAAGTAGTGTAGAGAGCAGTGTTTTTCAACCCTATGTTTTTATTGCACTTTATTTCACTACTATGCTTTGAACTTCTTTCAAAAATAATTTAATTAATGATCTTTACAAATTTTTGTGGCATATCTAAGCTGCTTTCGTGGCATCCCATTGGAAAGTCACTGGTGTAGAAGTTTCCTGTGCTGCTACAGCCTTTTGCTGGCCTCTATTAAAATATACGTCATGTTGTTTCATTCACCCCAATCACTAAAGTTTCTCCTTCACTTCTCACCTTTTGAAGTTCTGTTGCTATTGTCTTTCTCAGATTCACACACATTTCTGCTTTCCACCTTTTCTTTTCTTTTTTTTTTTATAATTATATTGAATCATAATTCTGTACATTGGTGCAATCATAGGGCACGATTCATATACATTCAGAAATGTTTTGATCGTACTGTTACAGATAGCCTTCATGGCATTTTCTTGATCACTATATAAAGACA
>CAUYON010136571.1:0-14714 GCA_963573935.1 Arctocebus calabarensis | reverse complement strand
TTTTTTTGAGACAGAGCCTCAAGCTGTCACCCTGGATAGAGTGCTGTGGCATCACAGCTCACAGCAACCTCCAATTCCTGGGCTCAAGCAAGTCTCCTGGCCTCCGCCTCCCAAGTAGCTGGGACTACAGGCACCTGCCACAATGCTCGGCCGTTTTTTTGTGTTTTTTTTTTTTTGGTTGCAGCCATCATTGTTGTTTGGCGGGCCGGGGCTGGATTCGAACCCACCACCTCAGGTGTACGTGGCTGGCACCTTAGCCCGCTGAGCCACTAGCCAGGTTTTTTATCTACTTTGTTTCCACTACTTTAGTAGTTTGGGTTGTTCAGTGCTGGTTTTCTGTTTTGATACTAGAGTGCCTCCAAAGTCTTGTTTGGGGAAAATGCCTGCTATTCTATTTTTTTTTTTTTTTGTAGAGACAGAGTCTTACTTTATCGCCCTCAGTAGAGTGCCACGGCGTCACACAACTCACAGCAACCTCCAACTCCTGGGCCTAGGTGATTCTCTTGCCTCAGCCTCCTGAGTAGCTGGGATTACAGGCACCACCCAGGATGCCTGGCTATTTCGTTGTTATTGTTACTGTTGTTGTTGCAATTTGCTGTTCAGGGTTTGAACCCGCCACCCGCCACCCTCGGTATATGGGACCGCACCCTACTCACTGAGCCACAGGCGCTGCCCTGCTATTTTATTCTTAAAGACTGATATATGTGGATATTAATTCTTCCATTTTCAAATATTTCCACAGCCATTAACACATTATAAGGAAAGCAGTATTATGTTGATTCTAAAGGGAAAGATCTAGACAGAATTAGAAAACCTAGTTTTTAAGTCACTGAAAAAACAACCCCTTTCCCCCCCAGATATTTTTCTGATGCAAGTGCTAGTCACTATGCAATATACAGTGTGGTAAATGCCCAGATACCAGGAACAAGACTAAACTAGGAAAACCCAGGAGGCAGCCTGGTCACTGAAAGCCTGGGACCCAACCCCAGAGATCTCAGGACGGCAGGTTCAGAGTAACCTTGAATATAGTAAGCCACACCAGACATTTGATAGCTTAGAAAGTTCAAGTAAGAGGAATTTGAGAGGTACAGCTCTTATCTGTTGAAGCCTACGGACAAGTTAACAGTTTAATTGAAATTGTGTGGCTAACTCTAGTTACTGTTACTCCTTTGTGGCAGAACCTACATCCTCAGATAAGAAATGGAATTAGACTCCTATTCTGTCTGCCTAGCAATTCTAGTTATTTCTTCCACATACTGTCTGGTTGATCTCGGACAAGCCATTCTTATTTGGTTTCTTCATATACATATAATACTTTGCCTAAAATGCTTTAAGATTGGATAATGACATTCATGTATTGAATCCCAGTGTCCTCCAGAGTTTCTTGGCTCTAGCTCTCCTTCATACTTTTAAGTATACCTTTCTTTACAAATATTTATGCAAATTAAAAATCCATGCAATTAATTTCAAGCTCATCACTTACATATCCAAATAATACTGTGGAGTGGAAAATGATATTGCAGAATTGTAAATCATTTCAAGCCTTATCACTTATATATCCAAATAACACTGCAGAATAGGAAATTGGAGTTCACTACCCATGTAAGTATAATAGCTACAACAATAAGAAAAAAAATGTTTAGTTATTAAAAATTGAAATTGATTTTGTGAATTACAATATAGTCCACTCATATAAATTCATAACTACAACCTAGAACTGCTAGCTTATGAACAGACTGAGTCTCTTGCACTTTTATGTTTTCATCAATATACAGGGTCCCAGGCCTGTGCTATTGCCATATAATGCCTATTGATTGAGTAAATGGTGAACTTAGGTCAGATTCTCTCTTTCAAACTAAAACCTCTAGTCCAGTGATGACTATTGAGCACATTTTAACCATTGAATTCTTACCAATATATAGAGGAATTTAAAGTACGTGTTGCTACTATATTATTAATTAAAAGTAACTCAAAAATGTATTATAGTGCTAACTGAAAAAATTGAATATATGGTATAGTATCAACTGTGTATCAGGAAAAAAAATGCTTTTTAAAATATTGAAAGGAAATAAATCCAAAATGTTGACAATGGGTTTTTGCTACTTTTTCATAACAAACATTATTAATTTCATAATCATAAGGAAAATAGTCATAGAAATAAACATAATAAAGGATTAGCTTATAGTTCTTTACATTCCTTGTCTTCTCTAAGAAACATTTTACAGGAGAGCCACTTGTGTTCTTACTTCCTGTAAACACAGATCTATCAAGTAATTTATTTATTTATTTATTCGTATTTTTTATTTTATTTTATTTATTTTTTTTTTTTTTGAGGTTTTGGCCGGAGCTGGGTTTGAACCCACCACCTCTGGCATATGGGACCAGCGCCCTATTCCCTTGAGCCACAGGCGCCACCCTTACTTATTTTTTTTTTTTTTAATGTAGTTTTTGTTCGGGGCCAGGTTTGAACCCGCCACCTCTGGTATATGGGGCCGGCGCCTTTCTCCTTGAGCCATGGGTGCCGCCCAAGCAATTTATTTTTTTGATATGTCATCACCAGACAAACAAAAATAGATGAAGGTAACAAACAAAATGTTGAAAATTAAAGAGCTAAGTAAGGTAGGGGACTTACCCTGAAACTGTAACAGTTAAGGTAATACAGACTGATAAACTAATCAGAGACTAGAACAGAGAACTCTACAACAGACCCTAGTATGGATTAAAACTTGTATGATAAAAAATGTATCACAAACTAATGAAAAATGAGAGTATTATTTTATAATGCTGTGGGAAATACTAATTGGAAAAATATGAATGCTGACAGAGGAGTTCGAGGGTAAAGTTGAGGTGACATTCAGTGAGAAGGAAAGGAGGCCAGTCCCGGAATAATGGAGAAGATTCGTTAGGAGGAAAGAACAGAATGACTGGAAGTCAGCTCTTTGCCATACAGCTCCAAAGGGTTTTTATGAACATTATCAGTGTAGTTGGAATGTGGGAGAGGGTTTCTAGGGGAGTTATTCTCTTCTGGAGAAGGACTGATCTTTGGTGCCAGCCGGGCCTGGTGAAAAGTTACTGTTCTATTGTTTCTTAGGAATACGGGCCTTGAAATGGCCTAGGAGTGTGTATGTGGGAGGTGGCTCTGCTATAATCATGCAGTTTGGTTTCTGGCCAGTTTCCTCTAACTAGCTGTCCTGCCAAAATGGCTGTCCTCTTGTTAGGGTCATGAGGATTCCTTCTCCATACCAACATATGAAATTTTCATAAAAAGTTTTAAATTTCATATGTCAGCATACATTCCTGAGAGATTTAAAGACTCAACTGGAAAAACAAAATTATTTTAAAATGAGATAAAAGTATAAGTATTTTACTCAACTTGGAATATTTTCAAACCATAAAATCAATAGAAGAAATTACAAAGGGTAGTACCAGTGGTTTTGATTATTTAAAATATTAAATTTTTAACTCAAAAATCATTCTAAGCAAATAAATTAAAATCTAGACAGCATAATGGAGAATGATATTTTCAACAATATATTTAATTTATATACCAATAATTTAAACTACATTCCAAGTTTAAAATAGACACAGACATTTCTTTTCACAAAAGAAATATAGTTGGCAAATAAATGTGGTAATGTAATCCAATGCAGAAGAAATTTTACCAAAATATAATAAACGGTGCTTATCTCTGGGTAGTGAGACTCAAGGTTATCACCCCTCTCCAAAGTTTTTAGTATCTCCAGTATAAATTACTTTTATAATAAGGAAAAACGTAAACATAACATTCAAAGCTGCACAGAATGTCAATATGAATTAATACAGTGCTCTAAGGATGTTGTTTGGTTATATTAAGTCATAAAAATACTTTTTAATCATTAAATTAGCGTTTTCATTTCTAGGAAATAATTGTAAAGGTCAGGAAAGGGGAAACTGCCTTCATGAATATGTTCCTTGAGGTTCTTATTATAATGAAATATTAAAATCAAATTTTAAATAACTAAAAATTCAACCTGATAGGCAGCCATTAAAAATAATAATCATCAGGACTTTTAACTAATACGGGAAGAAAGACTGCTATTATGTGAAATGCAGAATCAAAAATTGTACCTATAATTTTTTTTTTAAACAGTCTTACTCTTTTGCTCAGGCTAGATAGTGCCCTCTTATCAAACTAGTTCACAGCAACCCTCAAACTCCTGGGTTTAAGTGATTCTCCTATTTCAGCCTCCTGAGTAGTGGGGACTACAGATGCCCACCACAATGCTTAGCTAATTTTTTTCTGTTTTTAGTAGAGACAGGGGTCTCCCTCTTGCTCAGGGCTGGTCCCAAACTTCTGAGCTCAGGGATCCTCCCACCTCGGCTTCCCAGAGTGCTAGGATTACAGATGTGAGCCACTGCATCTGGCCAATAATTACTTCTTTTTAAAGACATGTATGAGATATAAATAAACCTTAGAAGGAAAGGTAGAAAAAGTAAAATAGTACATTCTTACAATGTGTTAAGTTAGTGATATTATGAGAAGTTTTTCTTCACATTGTTCTATTTTATTGTAAAAACTTAGAAGGGGGACAATCCAATACACATATGGAGAAAGAGCAAAACACGAATAAGAGGGCTGGGCACAGTGGCTCACTCCTGTAGTCCCCACACCCTGGGAGCCCCAAGCGGGTAGATTGCTTGAGCTCAGAAGTTCGAGACCAGACTGAGCAAGAGCAAGACCCCATCTCTCAAAAAAATAGCCTGGCATTGTGGCAGGAATCTGTAGTCCCAGCTACTCGGGAGGCTGAAATAGAATCACTTAAACCCAGGAGTTTGAGGGTTGCTATGAATTAGTTTGACAAGAGGGCACTGTCTTGAGCCCAAGAGTTTGAGGCTATGATGCCATGGCACTCAACCCCAGGACAACTGAGTGAAACTCTATCTCAAAAATAAAAGAATAAGGTCCATGTCTCTTTTCTTCCTTGTTATTTCAAATCTCTTCTGGAAAGTTTAGTTCTTTTCAGCATAAAGCTATATTATGTATTAATGTGATAAAGTGAGATGATGTCTAATAGTGTACCTTGAAATGCATCCAAATAAAGTAATGAATGCATAGCAATGTGATAAAGGAATATAGCGAAATGTTAACAATGATAGCATCTAGATGGTGGGTATATGGGTGTTCGTTTTACAGTTCTTTCAACTTTTCTGTATGTTTGAGAAACATAATAAAAATTTCGAAGTAAATGATTTTGCCTCAGGGTTGGCAATGAGAAAACGATAGCCAATTGTTAAGTTTACAACCAATATCCACTAAAGAATTATTTCTTAGTTTTCATCTGCATTATAAATTAACATGTTACTTCCTTAGCTTGCTGGGTTGTGGGAAAAAAAAACCAGGGTTGGGGGGAGGAATTAACATGTCTCTGAGGTAATGTCATTAAGAAGTTAGCATGTATCTGAAATTTACTGGGATCTCCTATTTCTCTCTCTCTCTCTCTAGCTACTTTGTTTTCCTTTATCTTACAAAAGACAGTCGGTTCCTCACCATAAATATTATGAACAAAACCACTTCTGAAGTGTGGTTAATAGACGGCCTGAGCCCTTGGGACCCACCTGTGCTTATCCAGAAGCGAATACCTGGGGTCCTTTACTATGTTGAACACAGAGATGACGAATTGTACATTCTCACTAATGTTGGAGAGCCAACAGAATTCAAGGTATTCCTATATTCTCCATGTCTTCATCTGGACTAGGAAGTGTCACACTTTTATCAACATTTCTTGCTTCAAGAGGTCATTGTTTAGTAGGCTTTTGTTAAAGTGTGAAATTTGATGCCAGCTTCCTATGTATACCAAGTGCATTTCTCTTCTCTTAGAGCAAATGCATCTATGTATTTTAATTGTGCCTAAAAAATTAGAAAATAAAACATATTCAGTCCTTACTACATGTATCAAAGCCAAACTTAGTGGCTTCAAAGAGCAAATTTTTAACTTGTGATTTTGTGAGTTGGCAGTTTGGATTGGTCTCACCTAGGCAGTTCTTCCGCAGGTGTCAGGCTGTCTCTGGCCCCCATGGTCAGCTGTCAGTGCCCTCACTCCAGGGTGCATTGGTTGGCTGTGTCTCATAGTGTCTCAGCACCTAGCAGACTAGCCAGGGCTCAGTTCACATGGTGATGGTCACACTTTATTCCTGATGCCATTAATTTCCTTCATGAAATAGTAAAGACCAGTGTAGTCTAGACTTCAGTGATTTCCTCCCTGGATGCTATAACCTTCATGTTTTGTTACCTAGATCTCTTCTAATTTTGTTCTGTACAGCTAATGAGAACAGCAGCTGATACCCCTGCAATTATGAATTGGGATTTATTTTTCACAATGAAGAGAAATACCAAAGTTGTAGACTTGGACATGTTTAAGGATCACTGTGTTCTATTCCTAAAGCACAGCAACCTACTTTATGTTAATGTGATTGGTCTGGCTGATGATTCAGTTCGGTCTCTAAAGGTATGTTTAATTTTCAAAAGTTAATACTGTTAATCAAAATATATGTGCAGTTTAGCGTAACAGAGCATTAGATATTGAGTAATGGCAGTGTTCTTTTTCTTAAATGGAATTTAATTTAAGTGGAATTTAGTGTATTGACTTGTGCTTCATCAGGTTTAAGAAGCTTATTTTAGAATTAGTTGGAGGACTTTGCTTCTAATGCAATTTTACTTAAAATATTCTCTTACAGGGCAACGCACATAGCTCTGTGGGTAGGGTGCCGGCCACATACACTGAGGCTGATAGGTTCAAACCCAGCCTGGGCCAGCTCAAATCAACAATGACAACTGCAACTAAAAACTAGCTGGGCATTGTGGCAGGCACCTGTAGTCCCAGCTGCTTGGGAGGCAGAGACAAGAGAATCACTTAAGAACAAGAGTTTGAGGTTGCTGTGAGCTGTGGCACCACAGCACTCTGCCAAGGGTGACATAGTGAGACTTTGTCTCAAAAAAAAAAAAAAATTCTCTTACAGCATGGACTTCAGAAGAAAAGTACCATTATATTCTCTCTCTACTTTATCTCTGTATTTGAACTATCTCTACAATTTTAGGTATAGCAATAACTCGGGCCAACTTGGCAGCTAGTTCCTAACCTCCTACTGCCAAGCTTCCCCAGCTCACATCCCCATTAGAGGCAGCAGTCGTACCTACTGCATGCTTTTGACATCATCGCCTTCTCTTTGCCCATTTCCTTATCCATGAGGGATGGGAGCAGCTGAGTCTTGATTTCTTTCAATATGAGGTGTCAGCAGTCTCCCCAGCTGCCCAGAGGGGTGATGGTGGTGAGTCTGCCTGGCTGGTTGACTTGTTGATACTGCTTGTGGATACCAGGAAAGATAATCTGTCTTTACAAGTGAGCCTGCTGAAATTAGTGAATGGCAACTTGATTGCCCAGTATTCAAACAGCGTTAGCATATAAATTAAGAAAGCAGACACTGAAGGGAGGAGGAATGCCTCCATTGTGTTTGATGAGAATTATTGAGCTAATTGACCAGCAAGCAACACTGACCATTCATACCTCCCAGTATTGTCAAAATTCCTTTTAAGATGCAGTTCCTGTCAATGTAGTGACTGTTCATTGAACTTGTAAGTGCAAAATACTATATTTGGGCATTATAGAGTAGAAAGACAGTAGGACAAAATATCTAGCCTTGAGGAGGATAGGGCTTATCATAGTACACAAAGATTTAAATATAATATGGATTTAAATAAGTGGTATCAAAAACATAAAATGTTCTGTGGGGCTCAAAAGAGAAAGAAGGCTCAGAGGAGCTTTTGGTCAGGTTGGTTGAATTTGAAACAAACCAATGAGGAGAGATAGGATTTTGACAGGTGGGAAGGGGTTGGTATTCCAGGATGAGAATGCCTTCAGACAGAGCTCTAAGCTGGGGAAGTTCAGAAAATGTTCAGGAAACTGCTATTGATTCTGTTATACTGAAGCAAATATATTGCTGGAGGGTAAAGCTGTAATTAGATGGTTTTTGACTGCCACTTTGAAAGTATATGTGTGAATTCTAAAGGGGGAACCTATGAAATTTTCATGCAGGGAATGGTTTGAGGAGTGGAGCTGTACTTGATAGGGTCATCTGGCAGCCAAATTAGGGAAGACTGAAGCAGAAAGGTAAGGGGCAGGGAGACTAGTTTGGAGATTGTTATATTGGTTTAAATAAGAAACAATGAAACCCTAAAGTAACTGACATTCTTCAGTTAATCCCCCAAATCAAATTACCAAATATAATGTCCATTTTCTATAGTATAGGCATACTAAAATAAAAGTGGCGATGGGCTTCAAAGATTTTCTTATTGTCTTCCTCTGCTGGAGTCAAAGTATTTCTTTTCACTTGCTAATTGATGCCAAAATTCAAACCCCTTTTATTGGAACACTGGCAGGGAATAGGTCCTTATTGCGATCTATGAATAGGGATTGGAGAGAGTACATAATTTCCAGCTATGCATTTAGTACAACAAAATTCTATGTCAAGAGAATTAGGATTGTCACATGGAGTCGTATGACAGTGCTGTGATATGCTTTGACTGCTAAGTAAATAGGTCCTTTTATAATTTTTGCAAGTATTCTATTTTTAAAATATGCCTCAGTTTCCATTGTTTTAACTTCCATGAGAACAAACATCATATCTTTAATTTATTCTATATCCTCTATTTTCTGACTCTTCCCAAATTATAGTACCTACAGTTAAAGAGAATTTTATAGATAGGACACTTTCTGTGAACCTAGATAACATTGATTAAATAACCAGAGATGGTACCATATATAAAGGACAAAAGTCTTTAAACAACCATGAGTGCATTATAAAATTTTTACATATATAACATCTCTAACAGGCACGCACTTTGAATTCAATCACAGCAATAGAAATGTAAACCATTCATATACTTGTGTCCTGCCCTTGGTCATCTTGTTGTCATTATCTGGTAGCCTTTTTTACCCCACACAAAGAAGTTATGACTTAATTGTTTAAGCAAATTGGGGCATTTTTTGCTCTGCGCTAACATTTTATTTAGAGGAGGGGTCTGCATACCCAAGCCCACTCTCTTTGAGTACATGTATCTTAATCATTCTTTCAATGAAAGGACTGTAGTTTTTAGTAGTGACTGTTAAAGTTGAATGTTTCTGTCGAGTATCTATGCACCAGTTCTCAACCTGTGTGTCGTGATCCCTCTGTAACAATGAGAATACATCTCAGCATTAGGAAAGTTGAGAACCACTAATCTAAGGAATGTCTGCCTGTCACCTGGCCAGCTGATTTTCGGGTGCTGTTCATTGATTCACAGATACACTGCAGGGTTATCGCAATAGGATATGTGCCTTACAATATTCTTGAGTTAGTTAATACCTATTTCTACATGAGCCAGATAAACTTTAAAAAGTCCAGAGCTTTGGCTTGGCACCTGCAGCTCAAGCGGCTAAGGCGCCAGCCACATACAGCAGAGCTGGCAGTTTCAAATCCAGACTGGGCCTGCCAAACACCAATGGCAACTACAACCAAAAAATAGCTGGGCATTGTGGTGGGCACCTGTAGTCTCAGCTACTTGGGAGGCTGAAGCAAGAGAATCACTTAAGCCCAGGAGTTGGAGATTGCTGTGAGCTGTGATGCCACAGCACTCTACCTGGGGTGACAGCTTAAGGCTCTGTCTCAAAAATAAAAATAAAAATAAGTAAAATAAATAAAAAGTCCATAGCTTTGAAATGGTTTTTGATATGATTAAAACTTCAACTCTGGTCCCATTGGTGTTTCTTTGGTATTTTATCAACACCTGAAAAACTTTAATTTATTGGAACCCTTGGTCTAAAACTAAGACAGCTTACTACATGGGTCACTGGGAAACTGTCCTGAAGTCTCACTAGAGGGCAGAAAAACATGTGCTTCTGTGGGTTCAGGAACCTTCTCCCTTCTCCTGAGGTTTGGTTATGAGGTCTGCTCACTCACAGTTATGCTACCAGATTTGTAGTTTACGTGTTTACTTTTTTCCCCTCTGATGATGTCTTATACTTAAATAGACAAATTGTCCTTTAAAGTAATACTCAATCTGAAAAGAATAAATTCGTAACTCTTGGAGAGACACTGCAAATGTGTGTCTTTATTAGTGTTTGATGAAAATAGGTTCTTTGGACTAACTGGAAGAAATTTGCTTGGAGAACATAAACTTTTTGGCTGTAGTTTCTGCAGGTGAAATAGCATCCTCTCTATGCACACATCCTCCATCTGCCCTTTCTCAGGAGCGCCTGCCAGTTATGTTGCTGTGCCTCTGATTTTCTAAGGAATTTGCTCTTTCTTCAATTACTCAGGAAAAGAAAGGCAATTTTCTTTAATGTTCTGACTCTCAGTACCATTTCTAATACCCTGTCAACCTGCTTACCAGAGTCCTTTAAAAGGTGTAAAAAGATGTTAGTGGAAGATTTGAAACTGGACCCTGCTGCTCTAAGAGAATAAATTTTGATTCCTTTCCTTTTTGCTTAAAGTTAAGAATCTTAAGCATAATAGCTGTGAGTCCCTCAGAGTAGATGTGCCAGGAAAGGTTTTGTTCTGCACAATGGTTAGCCTGGGAGCTAAAGTTAGAAACAGATTATAAATGCTTTAGTGCTGCTGAGCCGTCTGTAGCTCTGGAATAATAACTGTCATCATTGGGGTTATCCGGGCAGCAGGGTAAGGACTGGTGAGTAAATTATTAAAAACACATGCATGTGAGAAATTTCACGTTCTGTGAGAATAGAGATCTTGGAGATGTCGCTGTGTTCTAGAATTACTATTTGATTTGTTCTTATTCTTAAACATTTTGCTATTTTATTGCCCAAACTTATACCCCAAAATAAACTCTTTATGTTAAAGGCTACTTCATGCAATTCTAGAATCAAGCTAAATTATTTTCCTATAATTTTTTTATTTTATTGGTCATTAATGTAGACTTTTTTTTTTTTACTTGAAATATTTTTTGTTGTGATGAAGTAATTCTTAAGTGAGGCATAATATGGTAATAGAAGGTAAACTAGATGTCCACATCATCTCATTTGGAGCAGACTCAGAAATTTAATGATACTGTCAAAAGAGTAAAAATAACTTCTTTTTTTCTAGCTCCCTCCATGGGCCTGTGGATTCATAATGGATACAAATTCTGACCCAAAAAACTGCCCCTTTCAGCTTTGCTCCCCAATACGTCCCCCTAAATATTACACATATAAATTTGCAGAAGGCAAACTGTTTGAGGAAACTGGACATGAAGACCCAATCACAAAGACCAGCCGTGTTTTGCGTCTGGAAGCCAAAAGCAAGGTGGGTCATCTCTATTTTTAGCTTCCATTTACTAAAAGCACCCTGTGTGCCAAAATACTGTGCAGATGTTGGGGTGACCTTAGCATAGTTTCCCAAGGTAGATCTCTTATACCACAGTAAAACCTAAGGAACTTAAGGGAATACATAGGTTTTTTTTTTTTTTTTACTTTAATACTTATGTGTTCATTTTAACATGGATTAGAAAATTTATAACTAACACATCAAGCCCTTTATTTCACATATTATTTTTGTCTGTATTTAAAAAGTTGATTTAAAGAAAAAAATCAAGAAAGTCAGGTACACAGTTGTGGCAAAAAAAATGACAGTGATAAGCAGTTGACTAGCGCCAGCTAGAGCAATACAGTTTCTGCCGTCATGGAGCTTACATCTAGCAGGGATAGGACAGACGCTGAAGAAATAATTACTAGTGTACTGACTGCTGCAAAGGAAGATGCAGTGAGTACAGTAAAAGGAAAGAGATCAGGGAGGGTTTCTCCAAGGAAGGGATGTCTCAGGTAAGACCTCTATGATGACTGATAGCGGGCTAGAAAGGGGATAAGGGATTTCATTTTGTAAAAAGACCCTGAATTTGGGAAGGAAGAATACAACTGGGTGGTGCCCGTGGCTCAGTGGGTGGGGTGCCAGCCCCATACACCAAGGGTGGCAGGTTCAAACCCGGCCTTGGCCAAATTGCAACAAAAACATTGCCATGCTGTCTGGCCGGTGCCTGTAGTCCCAGCTACTCGGGAGGCTGAGGCAAGAGAATCGCCTAAGCCCAGGAGTTGTAGATCGCTGTGAGCTGTGTGATGCCACCGCATTCTACTCAGGGCAGTAAAGTGGGACTGTGTCTCTAGAAAAAAAAAAAGAAGAAGAAAGAAAGAAATCAATTTAAGAAGCGCATACGGAGGCTGAAATGGTGAAACTAGAGTAAAAGAGGGAAGAGTGGAGAAAGATGAGACAAAGGAAAGGAGGTAACAGAGATCCATATTCCAGGTATACTCAATACACAGAATTTATAAATTTGTGCAAGTAGGAAACAAATTAATACATAAACTGTGGCCTTGAATTTAAAGAATTTTCAGACCTCAGCATATCATACATCAGGTAATTTCATGCCGCCAAGAATGAATTGCCTTTTATTCTTGTGAATGTTTTCTTTAATTTATTGATTTTCTTTTAATATCTTAAGTAATATTTTCACCTTCTAGATTCTTTTTTGTGAACAAAATATATACTTATAGGAGTTGTTTAGTTTTACAATCATGAGATTAGAGCACCTACCAAAATGATATCATTGTTGTTACTCCAAATGCAAAGAGCAATTGGATTCTGTACTGGGAGAAGGGGCGTAACTGCTCAAGTTCCTGTACATCTCCACAGGCAGTTAAGCACTGCTGATTAACTCCAGTCCAGCCAATCCAGCCTACCACAGGACTGGCTACTGTCTTTACCGCTTTCCTTCACAACTTGTTACCAGCAAGGTTTTCTGATTGTATAATTGAAGTTGAGGAAAAGGCAGGTGGAAGAGAAGAGGAAGACAAAATTTGTTTTATAGAAATTAATCTGTGTCAGGTTTCTGACAGAGATAATGAATCTTCCTGAGAAGTGAACATTTACTTAAGCTTTCTTAACAAGTTTGGTGTGGTAAAGAATTATGAGACGAATTTTTCCTCTTTATTTGATAATACTATGTTGTCCCTATTTATTGCCCCAAAATGAAGTCTTCAAAATGAGGATAAAATACAGAGAGTTGCTTGGGTGTAGCCCTATGTAAACTAGGGCTAGTTTATTATTTTCTTTAAGCAGGGTGAGAATCAACTTCTTCACCCTTTTTCTATGAAAGTAAATCAGAAGTAGTTTAGGTTGTCTGAATTTTGTCTGTATTGAGAGTGCCTAGTTTTAGTCAACTGGGATTGATAAGTTTGAGCTACAATGGGGACAGATTATGTAACCCACAAGTAATTTAAGTGTTAAGTCACTTTAACCACTTAAAACCATTTTTTGGATTAAGTTAAGTAGGCCTCTATGTATATTTTGAAAAGAAAGAAAATCAGTATATCCAAAAGATATCTGCACTCCAGTGTTTATTGCAGCATTATTCACAATAGACAAGATTTGGAATCAACCTAAATGTCTTATCAGTGGATGAATGGATAAAGAAATTGTGGCATGTAAGAGTGGAACTGGAATGTTTCTAACATAAATGATAAATGCTTGCAATAATTGGGATCTCCAAATAACCCCGATTTTATTAATACACATTGTATGCTTGTATTAAAACATCACATGTACCATATAAATACATACTGCTATTATGTACCCATAATAATTAGGTGTGTTGTTTTTTTTTAATAGGTCTTTGTAGAGGATATGAGTAGATAGCCATAAAGTCCGTAAGAAATTTCAGGTTCTCATAGTTGATAATTCTGACTGTAGTAGACAAAATTGAGCTGGCAAAACTTCTTAAATTAGCATATTTGTAAATATTTGAAGATGAGAAATGGCTGTATCTAGCCCTAGACATAGGAAGAAATATATACCAGGATTTCTAACCTTGATAGATATGTTGGCTTGACCTAAAACTTTAAAAATAATAGTGAGTAGTGCAGAACTCTTTAAAATTCTATTACTATCATGAAAAGCTACATTTAATAAAATGTTTTCAGACCAACCTTTTCTGGTAAATACTATAGGCCAACAAAATAGCTAAAACCAAAACTATAATTATTTTTAGAGACTGTAATGCTTTTATCTTAAATGAATTTGTGCTCAACTTCAATAGGTAGCAGATAAGGCTGAGGGAGCATACTCCAGTGTATTTTAAAATGTGAGTAAAAGTGTTTGGAAAGATTTTTCTTTATGTGCATAGTAATTCTTCATTTCCAGGATGGAAAATTAGTGCCAATGACTGTTTTCCACAAAACGGACTCCGAGGACTTGCAGAAGAAACCTCTCTTGGTACACGTATATGGAGCTTATGGAATGGATTTGAAAATGAATTTCAGACCTGAGAGGAGGGTGTTAGTGGACGATGGGTGGATATTAGCATATTGCCATGTTCGGTAAGTCAGTGTATTTTACCTGGCATGTGAGTGCTAGAGCATTGTGACAAATGTTTAGAATCACACTCTGTCAGGGAGCAACAGGTTATTTTCTCATTTATATTGTTGGATTTATGTATTCTTAATCGTGGGTGACACACAGCTTTTTCTGTAACAATTAGTTCAGTAGTTCTCAACCTTCCTAATGCCACAATGTATTTTTTTTTAATTTTTTATTAAATCATAATTGTGTACATTGGTGCAATCATGGGGCACAATGTGCTGACTTTATATACAATCTGAAATATTTTCATTGAACTATTTAACATAGCCTTCATGGCCTTTTAATCACTATATGAA
>CAUYON010136567.1:0-11291 GCA_963573935.1 Arctocebus calabarensis | reverse complement strand
CCTTACCATCAAACTCATAATCTAGTATGAGAAGAGGGCGGGAACAATCATGTAAGCATGAAATTGCATTTCAGAGGTATTCTCTCAGTCTTAGAGGAAAGACATGCTGCTAGAGTGCTGACTCTGTACAGAAGAGTTGGGGAAGATCAGTGGGAACTTAACGTTTCAGATAGACCTTAAATAATTAGGATTTTCTTTTTTGATCAGGCAGAAACTTATAGCTGTGTCTTTGAAATAAGGGAACAGTGTATTTAAGCTGTTATTGGCACCCAAGGAACGTGGCAAAGAGAAACCAAGCAGTATAGTCCCAGGAGCCTTGTCAGATGGCTTATGTGGGGAGTGGCAGAATGAGCTAGAAATGTTTGTTAATCTTGTATCATGAAGATCCAGTAAAGTTTAAACACCATACGAACAGAGTTGAGAAGTGCTATTGGGGTGTTTGTGTCAACTCTTGACTAAGTGGTAGAATCCAGTTGCAGGGTGCATGGCCAGATGGGAGGCTATTGCTATAACCCAGTATGTCACAACAAACACACATCTGAGAAATAAAGGTGTCTTGTATAATGAAACACTGTCACCAACATGGATACTTGTCCTGTTTTGAAAGGCAATGTTATGTGGGAAATCAAGACTCAATTAGAAGATTGCTTAGGAAACGTGGGGTCAGAAGAAGGGCAGCTGTGTAATCATCCCTTCATCTCATCAGAATCCTGCAGCGCACCTGTCTTGGAACAGCGGCACAGACCTGAAGTCTGGTAGCCGAGATCACTTTGTGCTGGAGAAGCTAATAAGGGCCCAGCAGCCTGGGCTCAGAATTCTTCTTTTTGGAGTTCAATTGACCAGTCATCTACAAACATCTATGTTCTTCCCTTAGCTGAAGGTTTTGGGGTCCGTGCTTCTTACCACTCAGGTGTAGGTAAGGTAACATCTGAAAATATGGAGACCCTGCTCACAGCCAAGTGATGTGTCCAAATGAGCACACATGGAAGTCAGTCAAGCTACTCTCTGACTTTTTATTTGGAACCAAGTCTGCAGCCACAAAAAATGTCTAAGTCTCCCCATCTTCTGACCAATGTAAGTGACTGCTACTTCTTGTCAATGACCTCCTGCAACCTTCATTAGGATCTCTCAAAGCAACTGACTCACCACATTGTCTCCACTTCATCTCAGCATCCAATCCATGATGTAGCCTTGCTTTCCTGAGGCTTAACTCAGCCTACAGAGTCAACTTGCAGTTCAAACTCCCTGGCAAGGCTGTTTTGTAGGAAGGAAGGACGTCTCTGTGGTCACACCCAAAATCTCATCTGCAACAGGTGAAAGCCCATAGTTAAGGGTCCTTGTGAAGATACTCATTTATTGATATTTAATAAATATTTATTAGACAGTAGGTGATGGGTTAGTTACTAGGAACACAAACATCTACTGCACACACACATATGAAAACCATGTTTGTATCTTCCAGAAGCTTACAGCCTATAGGATAAACAAATGAAAATAATGACAGTTACTGTTTCTTTAGTAGCAAAACTGAGAACAATCCCCAGGGTGAGGATCATTTTTGTTAAACTTTGATAAATCAGGTCAAAGATTGGGCTTTCCAGACCTGTGCACTAACTGTGGCTTAAGAAGATGAGTGGCAGTCAAAATGTCTTTGCTTGAAAGAATGAAAGTCAAAGAGCAGAAAGGGAGGTGGGCAGGGCCTTGAACCAACTAGCGGAAGAGCCTGGGAGAAGAAAGCCGTCACTTGGCTACACAACCAGAGGGTTTCATAGAGCTTAGAAATATCTAATGGCAATTTATTTTTTTCTGAAGTTTCTCTGTCTTATAATATGTACTCTGGATGGAATCTGAGATGGGTTCTGACTGTGACTGGGGTGTAGGTTGGTGGGCTGCTGAGGGGACCAGGTGCAAAGGCCTCAGGGGATGTGGGACATGTGAACAACTGTGGCCTTTGTACTGAAAATGGGGAGCTGGAGGCTCAATTTCGGATAAAACTGAGAGTTATCGGCATGCACATTAACAGATAGGATCGCCCAGGGAAGCTGTTTCTTAGAGTTCAGGGTGCCTGGGAAGTGGCCGGAGGGCTTCTAACACAGCACCTGGGATCTACTTCCACAGTTTCTGATGCAGTAGGTGTAGCGTGGGAACTAGGCATTAGTATTTCTAATAACACTTAGTCCTCGCTCTCAGATAATTTTCATGCTGCTGGTTTGAAGACCACCCTGAGAGTAGCATCACATGGCCGGTGGGGGACGGTATAGCAGAGCAAGTCAAGGGATGTGGGTTTTTGAGTCCAGAAGGTACCAGCTAAGAGGCATGAAGCCTTAGGTCCATGATTTCAATGCTCTAAGATGCAATTTCTCCATCTGTAAGATAAGGACAATAAATGATAGCACAAATTCATAGTGTTATTTTAAGGTCAATAATGATAGCAAAAGCTATCATGCTTAGCATGGTGCAGAGTGTATCTTAGGAGTTATTTGTAGGCCAGTTCCTAAGTAATCTGGCCTTGAAATATAGATTAGATGAGACTGATTTGGCAAATGCTAATGAGCAAGGAGAAAATCAAGATTCTGTGATAACATGGCAGCTAAGAAAGAAGGTTTCTCATGAAGGCAAGAGTAGTTAAGAGTGTCAGAAGCATTTGAGGATTTCAACAAGATGCATAAAGAAAATTAAACACTCCATTGGATTTCGAGATAGCTGGTGACATCAGAATGAGCCATCTCAGTAAAGTGGCATGGGGAACAGAGATAGTGTCTATGAAGTGTACAGCAAAGCCTAGCACAGATCAAGGGCCCCAGTAACCGTCACTGCTGTTGTTATTATTACGGTTGAAAGCAGTTAGTATATGCATGTGTTTGCCATCAGGTAGAAGGAAAATTCATCCTTCAATTCCCAAATAAAAGCATTCTCATTGAATGGGCTACGTCCTGGGCAGGTTTAAATAAGCAGGAACAGCCTTTTTAAAAGCAAGATTTCAAACTAGAAGGGGGCAGGTCACGCAACTTTAACAAGGGCCCTTTCTACATTTGCTGTGAGAATTAATGGTTCTAGGATGCATCTGGAAATGTCAGTTCTCACAGCAGCACCACGACTCAATTGAACTTTTAAATTCCTTGCCCAACACTACCCATTTCTCTCATGCTAGCAAAGTGAACAATTGTCTGATCTTTGGCAGCAGGGAGAAAGCTATCTTTGCCTCTTGCCAGCTGAGAAATGGTTTGTTTCCCTTTCAAACACCACTACATTCTTCTTACAATTTTCCTTCACTATTAAATATTTTATAACTCAACCTCATGTCAGTGCTCCTTCCTGGGTGTCTGATAAGTGGCAGCTTCAACAGGAAATTTTAATATATGGCAGCAGATTTCACTTACACCATTCCCACAGGAGAGGCCGCCAGTTTCGGCAACCATATTTAAATGGCTTCCGGCTTTAAAGGTACTTTGTTAATTGTAAATGCTTTTAGATTGCATCATCAGTTTTTTAAATTTTCTTATAGAATTGTCATGTCAAGAACTCACTGGAGGAAGATAAAAACTACTTAAGAAATCTGACATTTCCAAACTGGGACTGTGAGGAGTGTATTTAGGGTCTGCATTGAGTCTCATCATTTTCCTGCCTTAGATGATCTTGCTCTTCCCATCCACAGTTCCTTCTCTCGTGTCAACTAAATTATACATATTCAAGACTGCGCTCCAGAGCCAACACTTTGGGAAACCTTCGGAGATAACTATAGCCTGAATTAAGCTCTGCCTTTCTTTGACTATCTACTGCAATTATTATCTGTAATAGCCAATTTAGCACTCTTGTTCCTGCAACAAAATATGTGTTCGCGGGGTGCAGCATTGTTCTGACAACATAGAAACCTCCGTAAGTAGCATTCAGGTTCAGCTCAGCACTTATGGAGAAAACCAGTCGTCATCTTACTTCATTAATAAATTAACTTTCATTGCAAAATCTGCAGGGATTTCTGTCTTCCAGCCCTACGTTTTCTTCCCATTTTGCCTTTAATGAATTAACCACCGCCACCTCTCACTGTGAGTTTAATTACTGTACTGATTACTTACTATGTATGCTACATGATGTGAAAAGAATATGAAATTTAAAAGCAAAGCACTCTCCATGACCTCCCTGGGGAGAAAGACCAAAACCCATTAAAAAAAATAGGAAAACACAGTAACCTACATATAATACATATCAGATGAGTGGTCCAGATAATAGCACAGCCCCTGTGGTCCCAAGCAATGGGAAACTACTCCTCAGGCCAACAGCAGTAGTTGTTCCAGCTAAGCCCTTGACCTTGGTCATGGTACTTAGTGGCCCTTCCTTAGCACCATCACTGTCCATTTTAAGCTTAACATTTTTTTGCCCTTCATGTCCCTCTCTTTTAGAAAATCTTTTCCAATTTTTTTGTTTTTTGTTATTTTCTCCTTCCTTCCCCTTTACGCTATGGAGTTGATTTTTCCTTCACTTATAAAATTCTACATGCTTTACCTAAATTGTTTGGAGCTCTTCTCATATTTTACTTCTAAACATTTACTCATTTCCCAGATTTTTTTTAAATAGAGTTTTTTATTTATGATAACACATTTAAATATGAATGTTTAAAAAATGCTGACGTATAAAACGTCATCCTTCTATAAACATCTGTTGTGTACTTATCAGTGTCAGACCGTCCATAAGACTGTGGATTAAAGATGTGAAGATTTGCTCTGTTCCTTAGAAGCTCATCATCCAATCAGACAGCAGGTGCATAAGTTGCTGTGTGTGGAGAGAATGATATTTGGATAGCGGGCCCATTCTGGAGTAAGGGAACATAAGGAAAAGCTTGAAAGACCAATGCGAATTGATAGGTGTCATTAGGTTTCTTCTTATTTATTTATACAGATACTCATCCATATAATTTTCAAAGACTAGGTCTGTAACATATTTATTTACTCAATTATATTACTAGAAATGAAAATTTGAATAAGTTCATGCCAAAATAGTATCATAGACTATAATCATCTTAGTGAAATGGACTGTCTTAAAAATGGTATGGCATTTGAAAAATATAAACAGGTTTCAAATGTGTTAGATACATTCCTAGATGAGAGTTCTATATTTAATCACAAAAATGCATCCACATTTTCAGGGATGTAACTTTTATAGTTTGATATTAGATCATCCATGATCTCATTCTCATAAACGCCCTATGTTTCTCCTTTAGAAAAAAACACTCTGCTGGATATATTAAAGCATGCTGTATCACTTTAGGGCACAGAAAGAAAATATTAATGAAGAATTTCACCTTACATTTGATATTCCTTTTTAATATATGTCCCATTTTATATATATTTTTAATGCAGTATGTTAAAAAATTAAACAAATATATGTATGTATATATATTAATACATTCACTCAAAAGATGCACAAATATTGAAGGGTGTTATTCAAAATTATTACAGTTTCTTTGTTAGGCTATGTTGGTTGTAAAGTAATAGATCCAGTATGCTCATTATTTATTTAACAAAAGTCTAGATACGTGATCTTAGAGTTAGTATAGTTAGCTAGGGATTTCATCAAGTATCTAGAATTTTTCCGTCCTTCCATCCTGTCTTTAGCACAGTGACCTTCAAGAGTAAAGTTTCAGCTCAGGATGATTTGAACTTACTTTGCGTAGTGCCTCTGAATTTAATTGAGTAGTACTATTTGGAGACAAGATAGCCAGATGTCCAGGCAAATTGTAAGATTCCCAATTTATAGATAGTTGTAGTTTATTTACTTATATGAGGACAAAACCCAACATTCTATCATTTTTATTTTATTAAGGTATTTAAAAGATTGAATAATGGTGTTCTTTTTTTAATCCAGCTAAGTCACTGTGAGGGATATGTATGCATATTTTAAATTAATTTGGGATTCTCTAAGCTGTGGGAATAGAAGCCTGAGTACATGTTAAACCTGATATTTCTGAGCTCTCTCACCCCATCCTTTTGCAGAGCCATTTACTTGGGTCTCTAATCCTCTGTAATGTGTTCACAGAGGATAAGAAGATGAGGAAATCAGTTGGTAGAATGGGGTGGTAACCACTAGAGACAGCAGTTGTCAGATGGAAATTAATTGATTGTAATTGCTTTGCCATTGTATTGCACTTGAAGTCTGGAGCTTGTTAAAACCACTGATGATAAAAATAAGGATCTCACTTTTTATGCTGTAGGTTATGTTAATGAAAAGCTGCTCTTAGAAGAATGATCAGTGAATATCAATACATGGATAATAAGAAATTAAAGGAAAAGTTAACTAACTGATCATGAGTTAATATAGTTCAACAGTCAGAGTAGCAGTCAACTCTGCAATGCTTCTTATTGAATTTTTTGCTCTGAGCTCTTGAATTTTAAGTATTTCCCATAGAGATATTTATTCTGTGTGACTGTTTATCACATACTGTCTTGAATATCTGATCTTTGCTATAGAGAAGAGCTTCTAGAAAACAGAAATTGTGCCTGTTTTGCAAAAGCTTCGTTTTGTCCTACTCACCTCCCTGAGGCCCCACCTTCAAATACTAGCAACATATGATTTTGAAGATTGAGTTTCTAACACATGAAACTGGGGGGATGCATTCCAACTTTAGTAGTTAGTAAGCTGGCATTATGTGCCATGCAGTTGAACATTACTATTAATCTAGATCCATGAAAAGGAAATTTAAAAAATTTAAATGCTGAATTATTTATTCATCTTTTACTTTTTAAATATATTTTTTCTTGAATGTGGAAGTGGAATTGGTGCTAATACTTGAGTTGCTTGAAACTCGGAAACTAGGATGATGTCTGTGTGTAATAATAGAGTCTGTATCCCATAGATAGTGCTTAGTTATGGTTAGTTTCACATTTGGAAAGCTGATACACATGTATTGCTTAATTCAAAAATGTAAGTAATTTAGATTTTGAAAATACATGTTTAAGATAATGCTAAAAAAATAATGATATTTGGTCCTGTTAAATATTTACCCAAAACATTCTTCATTCTTCACATTTGAGAATCTGTTTCAAAATTTGAAACATTTGCGTTATAATTACATCATACAAGGAGAAAGTGGAAGAATAATCAGCTTAACTATTTACCAATTATAGCTCTAAAAAGAAAAAAAAAACTGGCATGGTTTCCACAGAATAGTTGCAATATACCTTCATCAGATGTTTAGTGTCATTAGACAACAATGGAGGGATGAGACTGTCCTTTCAATCCTTCAGACAACATGTTTGTTAAAACTGAAAACTAGAGAGCAGATTTGGGGTGTTTAACTCAGGACATTCAATTTCCTGGGACACATATCAATGTGTCCTTAAATGAGGCTTCTAGAGAGAGTGACGCCAGTTGTTAAAATCTAGTGGAGAAATAAGAGACTAGAATGCAGGGTTATAACCAGCGGCACTTGGCGAGCACCTCGGAGGACTGGTCCTGTGCGGAGTCCCTGGGGTCAGGGCCCAGGAGAAGGCCCTGAGGCAAGCCGGGCAGTTGGTGGTGACAGAGACACTGTTGACAGCGTTCCCAATGTGCTTTCCTTCACAGATACCACGACGTATTCCACCGAACGGTCGGAGCACTTCAAACCCTGCCGAGACAAGGACCTTGCATACTGTCTCAATGACGGCGAGTGCTTCGTGATCGAGACCCTGACTGGATCCCACAAACACTGTCGGTAAGTCGCTGTGGCCGCTGGCGGACCGGGAAGGCCCTCGGCCCCGGACGCAGGCGGAGGGAAGACACCAGGTCTACCTGGCAAACAGAATCCAGAGACTTACAGGGATCGGGGTGGGCAAGGCTGTTATCATCACTTTAGCAATTGAGGAAGATAAAATGGGAATAAAATAGATGAGTTTCCATTTTTTCTGACCCAGTAAAGGCAGATTTATTTTTGTATCTGTCAACTTAATGGAACTAATTATTTGCACCCTTTAGAAGCCTGTATTTATGGCGCCGGACTTAGGCACCTGTACTGACAGTCAGAAATAATCTGTTCTTGAGGAGCGACAGAGGGCCAGCAGAAGCACACTGCTCGTGTAAGATCTTTAGATCTCAGTGTTATTGTAAACCAAACCCAAGAGAATGCAACTGTGTTCAGAGAACACTGCATTGGTTTCGATTCTGTCCTCTTTTATTAATTTCAGTACTTTTCTTTAACACCGCTGATGATGAAACATTCTGCAGCAAGGTGTCATAAATGAAATCCTAGTCCTGTTACCCTCTAGGTAGAGAACTACTTGGAGGAAATTCCCAGTAGAGATCAGGAAGGTGTTTAATTGATTCTTAGAGACATAAGGTTATATAAGTACTAAAAATAAAAACAAGTGGAGATAAATAGTACCCTTGCAGATGCTGCAGCTTTAAAGCTCAATAGACGAATTAAGTTAGTGTCTGAAAAATATCTCCCACCAAGCTTTTATTTCCAGCACTACTCTGGTAATTTATTCTTCCTTGCAATTGTATATGCTTCAGTGATCTTATCTATCCACACCCTTTCCCTTCTCTTTATTTACTCTTCTCCTATGACACAGTTATTAAATTAATTATTCCGAATCGTGAAGCATGAACAATTATGACTTTTTTCTCTGTATTGCTATTATAAAACTTTATTTTGATGTTGTTTTATTAAGGTGATTCAGAGAAATGCATCTTATAGTTATGAACTTAAAACAAGACAGTAAATCCTACCTGCCACCAAAAGCCATTATCAGTCCATGGGGGGACATGTTGGTACAATGGGCAGTGGATGGCACAGGATGGGAAGAACCGATAAATGATAGAAGAAAGTTTCTGTAAAAGTTATCCTATATCCTATTTCAGGGCAAATAGAAACATGACCTTCCTTCAACTTTGGCATGTGGTGTTCATGTGTTACACCTAGCTTTTAGTTACAAAATTTGCTCTCTATTTATTTCCCTTGTAAACCTGGGTTAGGTGGAAGGGAAGTGAAGATTGTTTCTCTTCATGTTCCTCTTCTCTCTATATTTATTATGTTCACGGGGACACAGGTGACTTTAAGACCACTAGGGAAAGTCCAGGAATAAGCTACCCCTTCAAAGCATGATGTGTGTCCAAGCTCTTTTAGACATTCAACCATGTGTTAAAGGTAGCTTAGCCAATCTAATGACATCATCATGTGGCAGTGGGAAATCTCATGAATCAAGTTTGAATTCCTCATCAATTGCTGTGAATAGACGAATAAGAAGTATCAGCTAAATCAGTGAGGAAGGATCAGATCAGGCCCCACCATAATGCCAGCTGAGAAGATTCATGTTTTCCAAAACTTAGAATTTCAAAATAAACAAAATAATGTTTATTCTTTTTCAATACATGATATTTCTGTATTGTTTATTTGTTCATGGGTGTATGGATTCTCTAAGACTGCTGTAATTGAGTACTATAGATTCAGGGTCTTAACAATAGAAATTTATCATCTTATAATTTTGGAGGTTGGAAGTTGAAGGTGTCACCAGGGTTAGAACCTCTTGAGGCCTCTTCCTGGCTTGTAGAAGGACAAGGGCGTGCACCTCTGTTTCTTCATCATGTAGATGTCTATGCGTAAATTTCTTCTTGTAAGAGCACTAGTCTTATTGGATTAGAGCACACCCTGATGAGCTATGCAGCCTAATTTCAACAAAATTACCTCTGTAAAGAACTTTCTCCGAATCTAGTCACAGTCTGAGGTACTGGAGGTTAATACTCCATCATAGGATATATTTACTGGATACATAATTCAATCTGTAACAATGAGACTCAGGTCCAGAAAAAAATCCTTTGCTTTTCTGCAGGTCTGTTTTTTTAAACACCTATAAGCTGACACATACATGCATATGTATAAAACATGGTTTAACTAGGATGATGTACTTATGTCACAATTTTGGATTTCTCTGTTTTCATATGTCTTACATATTTCCGTACTGACAGCCAGTTATTTAACATAGACTCACAACATAGCTAATCATGACAAAAGACCAACCTAAGACAAAATTGGAACTCGAGTAGGTTAATAGATGCCTATAAATCTCCTACTAGTATGTATGAATAAATCACACATCACACGTGCCTGCTATTCATCTCCCAGGCTTTGCAGTGAATAAACGGCTTACATTTGTTCTTGCGTCAGCCACTTCTAAAAATTCCAATGTAATTATTAATAATGTGCCATTTTGTAAAGCACTCTATTTAAGTAGTATGTTTCATTCATTCAATAAGTGTATATTGAGTACCTCCTATCACCAAGATTCTGTTGAATAAATACATACAGAAATGAATTTAAGAATTAAATGGCACAGCATTTTGTAATATGTTTGGAGTAAGTGAAATACTTCATCATTACGACATAGTGAAAAGAAAGCAAAGTACTTCAGAGTGACTGGCTTGCTACCAGGGGTGTCTTTATGACACATTAGAAGTGGATTTTCTTTCAGTGAAATAAGACACCATTCAGTCCATTGGAGCAGCAATATAAAGGCTTGAATATGAATCTCAGTTATTAAATAGCTCAGTTTTTACATGTCTCAAAAGATTGGACTTCCAAATCTGAAATAAATTAAGATTATATTTTCTAGATTTTTTTTTTTAAATCGCAATCCTATGATAAACTGTATCACATATTTTACTATATTAGGAAAACAGACCATGCTGTGGCATTTTTCTGTTTCCTTGGTGAAGAAGAACAGTCACAAAGCTATCAAACTACTCATGATAGAGATACTGAAAGTGTGTAATCAAGAATGAAGACTGTGTTAATCTCAGGAGCAGGTGAGGTGAGGTGGCAGTGAGTCATGTTTTTCTCTTTGTGATTTTATTATTGGTCTACCTATATTAAAAATTTTCAAGAAAGATTGGTAGCATTAATAATTGGAAATTAAAGAAAATTAATGAAAAGTTAAAAAGAATAAAAAGGTCCTGAAAATATCATGTTAGGGGAATTTAAAAGAACAATAAAACAAAGAAAATTGATTTTACTGAATTTTAAATCTATTTTAAAGTTATGATCATCCACAAGCTAATTGGTAAAAGCAATTCCTGATCTATAGGGAGGCTTAGTTCATGAATCAGAGGAAAATCAAGGCACTGGTGGGTTCAATAAGTGGTTTAACTATCAGGTAAACAAAGTCTAAAGTGTATTTTTACCACTATCTCTACACACCAAGAGTTGTTCTCAGTCATTTGAAAAGTTAATGTAGTCAATAAGTAAATTCTAAGGAAAGTAAGAAATAAAATTATAATCTTTTTTTTTGAGACAGAACCTCAAGCTGTCGCCCTGGGTAGAGTGC